>JAPTGZ010000006.1:4145522-4157134 GCA_029814645.1 Fowleria isostigma
CATAATTTTTTCTAATAACAATATATATATAAACCATACACACACACACACACACACACACACACACACACACACACACACACACACACACACAGGTCACATTGCTTTTATAATATAGATTGAAAAAGCTATATTTGCAATAAACTCTCATTTAAAATATGCTGTATATATCACCTGTATCAAACCCAGAACATTAGCATAATCAAAATCAATAGTAAATAGTGTGATATTATTAATATATATGGAGTCATTTTCTTTCTTCGTCTACAGTACAGATGAGTCCCAGGTGTTATCACAGCCCTAAATCATCCCAGAATGCCCCGTTCTATCATTAATGTGTTAAAACCTCCTGTTCGTATAAAGTTCTTTCACCAGTAGGACGGTGTTTGAAGACACGTTCCTTGATGAGCCTTCCCTCTCAACTCTACTGTCTGTTATGATCTCGACTGGTTCCACTTTTGGTCTGGACTCTGATCCCCTTTGACGCCGTTGTCAGATGTTCTTCTCCATGAATCTGCATCTACACCCGCTGACGGAGCTGCGGCGTGTGTCTGGACTCAGAAGTCCATACGTCTGCGTCCCTGCCAGTATTGGCTGTTCTGAGGGAACGGAGAACTCTCACCCCTGCGTGGGCTGCCTGCTGCAGATAAAAGATTCAGAGTGTTTCCACCGGTGTTGTCTCCACCACTCTGTATCTGGAAATTACACCGGGGAGCCGGTCGATAACGCCACTACAATCAGGCTCGCCACAGTGAGTAGCATGTTCTCCTTTCAGGGCTGTCACAGAGGAAAGACAATGCAGCACACCTGTAGGCTCCGCCGAGAGCTTCCTCTGGTTTATTGTCAGCTCAGCGCGCTGGGACTGAGGCGCCGGCTCGCTGCTCGCCCTCTGGATACTCCGACACATCCACGGAACAGACTGGAGACGGCCTCCACTGTCAGACACGCACCGCCGTGTGGACGCAAGCATGCAACGATGAACTCCTGGAGACGACCTGTGGAGACGCACGCAAACAGATTCAGTCAAACCAAAAGTTAATTTAATGTGGAGACTTCCAGTTTTTTTGGTTTAAAATGTCTTAACATCCACCAGGGTGAACCATTTTAGGTTTGGGTTTACTAGGGCTGCAAAAACTAATCCATTAAATCAATTAAAATCAATTCTTAAAAGAGTTGGCATCAAATTTATCAATTTGTTGGTTCTTGTGTTGGTTGTTCTTGGGTTAGGCATAATGAGTATTAACTTCAGCCTAGACCCATTCGGTCATGCTCTACATGGAATAATGGAAATGTCTGATTTTGTTTATTGTTTAAAAGAATGTAATGACCAAATACACTACTACTACTACTACTTGTTTCCATTAGTATTGAAGAATGCCCGCAGGCTGAGAAAAACTAAGAGCAGGATGGATGAAGTTTCAGATGAGAATATGCCAATCTGCTGTGAACTTTACTGCAGTTGTCGGTGTCCTGTCAGCCCCGTTTGACCCAAACGTAGTGACCGTTTGTGGAACAGAACTTGAATATAGAGAAAAAAATGGACAAAAGCCCATGGTGCTATTTGTTTGGGGCAAACAGGGGGAATGTTTTCACCGGGAACATAATGTAAACATTAGCGTGAGATAGCCTTCATGTCATGATTACTTTAGCCCGCTAGCTGATTAGACACTATTGTCGTAATTATAACATCTGTGTTTCTCATCCACCAAACTAACGTTACCTATCGTTGACAACTAATACATACAACACATGTTTAGAGACTAAACCACAGCTGTTGAAGAATAGAACTGATAGTCTATAGACATCGTTACTGACACATTCCACCTCCGACAGTGAGAAGGAAAAAAAAAGACGTACTGTGGTTGGAGTGATGCGGCATTCACAGCCACCCCATCACTCTGCAATTTGAGACTTTTGTGTTTGTCCGATGAATTAATTCATTATTCAATTAATCTACAAATTACTAGTAACTGACTATCAAAATCATTGTTTATTGCAGCCCTAGTTTACAATGTAACAAATTTCCTGCAGAATTTACAGTAAATATCAGCAAAAAAGTTGTCAATAAGTGCTGTAAAATTTTTTACTAATTAGTGTAAAAATACAGTATATTACAGTATATACAGTATATTACTGGATATTTTTTTTTACAGGTTTTTGCGTTGTATAAAATTACACCAATGTATTGTTGTTTCCTATTAGAAAATAAAACATTAATTGTATGTTAGTTTTATGTTTTCACTGCTCCAGTTTGACTGTAGCCATGGTAACAGCACTAATGGTGCTAACGGAGCCTGGACTGTCAGAGGTGTTTCCCAACAGTGCTAATGCGCATTGCTAGCCTTAACTTAACCAGTTTTTGGCTAGCTAACATTTGCAAAAACAGTACATTTTAAGTCCTACAACCACACATCTCATCTTATTTTATCTCAGCTCATCATATTTGCATCTTATCACATCACATCATATCATATTGCATTGTATCATATATTATTGTATGGTATCATGTCATATTGTATTTTAACTTATCGTATCTTACGGTATCATATCATATCTTTTCTTACAGATAAAACCATTAATTGTATTTTATTTTATTTATTTTTTTAGTTTTGACTGTCCCAGTTTGACTGTAGCTGTGCTAACAGTGCTAACAGAGCGTTGGCTATTGGAGGCATTTTTGCAGGGGGCTAATGCACACAGCTAACATTAGCTTAACATAACAATTTTTTTACTAGCTACCATTTGCAAAAACAGTGCATTCTGAGTACTTTGTAATTTTTTTTTTATTCCTACCCCTTTCTACTCACCATGGTTTATATATCTATCCATTTACTACATAATCATCCATACTGATAGATATATATATATACATATATATATATATATATATATACAATGTAAATATCCATCTACGTAGAATATTTAGTGCATATAAACATGTTGAACTTTTCTTTTGTTGTTACTAAATAGACCCCTGATCATATTCTTCCACCGGTCAGCCTCCACATGTGAGCATGTTTTCAAAGATTGAAGTTAAATTACTTGGTAGTTTCAAATTGTTTCATTCAATTCGCAGGCGTGTTCCCAGATTACATGGTGCACCTCCTTCATATGCTGTTGCATCACTGCTCAAATGCACTTCACTTTGTGAAAACGCAGTTTATTAGGATAATAGCTCAGCAGCCACCTTTCACTTTTGCAGTCTTTTGAAAAGCTTTTAAGGAGAATGAAACGAGAGGAGCGCCGTGGCTAAAAGCATGTGACGGTGGTGATTGAGTGTCGTCGATTCTGTTTAAAAGGTTCAGTGTTAAACAGGGGCAGTCTAAAATAGAGGGGTTACACTCAACAACCTCCTGTAGTTAAATAAGTTGATGTCTGAACACAATGAAACTGGATAAAAGGTGTGATTTGAAATGTTAGACTCCAGTGTTGTAGCGACAGATTAACAAATATGTCAATGAGAATCAGTTCTCAATGGACTTACCTGGTTAAAGAAAGGTTCCATAAAATAAAGAAATAAACACGGCAGGACGACTCTGCCTGTTTCCGTTTGGATGAAACTGGTCCTTACAATCAGACAGAGGGGCTTATGAGTGCTTATATATGTGCTTATGTGTAAACTTTTTTCTCAATCTTGTTTCTTAAATGCACATTTACATTTTAATGTCTTGTTTTACTTTAATTTAATCTTAATGTATGATTTTAATATAATTGTTTCTTTTATTCTGTAAACGCATTTTAAAATCACATTTGATTAATTTTTTCCTCTTTTTGATTTTAATGTAATTTCTATGTCTTCCTTTTTTTCTGTGATTTTTTTTTTTTTTGTCTTTTTGAGTATGACTAGTGCCATAGAACTTGCCTTTACTTGCCTACAAATCTAAACAAGATGTAGACTAATGTTATGAAGATAGTTTGGAAGAACTTTAGGTCTATTTTAAAAATAAATATTTACTGAGATAAAGGAGGAACTATTTTTCAGATAAAACACATTTTTATTTAGCGTGCACATTCGAAAATCTGCATGTAACACAGTAAAAAGGACACAAATTACACGCTACTATTTTCTTTTTACTCTTTTTTTATCTCTCACAGGTACATTTTGGGAATTTAAAGGGGTGATATTTGTCTAAACCCAATTTTCTTCTCCTTTGGTTCATTTATTTGTGTATTTTTTGACCCTGATAGTTGACAGAGTTTGTGTTTGAACCCTCCAGGTGTTGCAGATCTATTTTTATTTTCACTTTGGCTGAAATCAAGTGGATTTCTACAACCCATTTTAATTTCTTCTTAATTTGTTTCATTTTCTCAGTAGTTACATCACTACATTTACACAAACAAGGTCAAGACTTCCAACAAAGTCTCTCCAAGTACGACATCAGCAGCGGTGGTTGTAGTCCATATGTTCTAACTCCCGGTTCTGTTTTAAACACGTCTAAAGTATATGTACACCTAATATTTCTACAGACCCATCCATTAAAGACATGTCTAGACATTTAACACTTTAACTGGTTGGTCTGATTATGATTTTGGTGATTTTGAAGAGATTTCCAGATATTTTTACTGCTGGAGATAGATGCTATGCTAACTCATTCAGTAATTTCCGATTCTGTTTTAAACACATCTAAAGCACATTTACACCTAATATTTTCTTTACACCAATCTAGGATAGACATGTGTAGACCTTTAATACCTTAACTGGTTGGTCTGATTATGATTTTGGGGATTTTGAAGAGATTTTCAGGTATTTTTACTGCTGGAGATCGATGCTATGCTAGCTCATTTGGTAATTTCCAGTTTGGTTTTAAACACATCTAAAGCACATTTACACCTAATATTTCTACACACCAATCTAGGATAGACATGTGTAGACCTTTAATACCTTAACTGGTTGGTCTGATTATGATTTCAGTGATTTTGAAGAGATTTTCATGTATATTTACTGCTGGAGGTAGATGCTACGCTAGCTTATTCAGTAATATCTAGTTTGGCTTTAAACACATCTAAAGTATATTTACACCTAATTTTTCTACACACCAGTCTAGGACAGACCTTTAATACCTTAACTGGTCAGTCTGATTATGATTTCAATGTATTTGTCAGGATTTCCAGGTTCACTTAGCAGACTTGAGACTGACTGTGGTAAAGTTAGTATCAGTTCTTACCGGTTCTTTGTCGCTATCCTGTTGTTCCAGGTCAGACTTTGACTCAGAACTGTGAGGCTGAAGGACACAGTTTCCCATTGTTGTTAAAATGCAAAATTACATTTTAAAAAGCATTATATAACTTATTGAAATGTCCTGACAATTATTTTCATCCACAAAATCTTTCATTTTTTCACTTTCTTGTCCTCTACCTGCCTGCTTTTTGTTTAATTTTATCTGTGCTACCTGCGAAAATTCTCTCTCTCTTTCTTTTTAATTTTTTGTAACCCGTTTCTTTACCTGTGCTTTAAAATCAACACTGATATCGGATCGGTGTCAGGTATCAGCCGATACTCAAAACCCCAGATCAGTATTGGTATCCGAGCTGAAACATTGCATGGATGCATCCCTAATAGATACAAAACAAACCCAGTCTCATGGACAGACCCATATACATGTGACATGTGGAATCCTCTACAGACATGGAGGTCAGTCACATGGGCCCCTGGTACTCTTAAAGTACACCACTTGGACCACTTTATTTATTTATTCATTAATTACTTATTTATTTATTCTCCGCTGTGGTCTGTAGTTGCACTGGGGGAATTAATAAACATGTCTTATATCTTACAAGTGCTTCTGTATCGTACTGTATCTTGCTAAATCATAAATTCTACTTCTGCGATTCCTCATTGTCCCTGAAGACCTGCACACATAAAACATGTTTTATTGTCCTCTGCAGACATGCTCAGTACATACATATGCAGAATACGGTCAATGCGATACATGATGTAGGATGTGATTCACAGGGTAGGGGTGTAATGAGTCACATGGACTGGAATTATATAATCATATAGAAATATGACTGTGGACACATGACAGCCGCTAATCAAACTACCGGTCATTAGAAACAGCAGGTTCTTATCTGTTAAACATTTATATTTAGGATACAACATTATTTCTGCTGCTTTGAATGTCTTCTTTTACATTGTGATATCATGACTTTGTGTAAATATACATTGCATTTGTAACTGGTGTGTTATCTGGATGCATTATAAGCTTCCATGTGTATGTTCACGTCACATCAAATACTACGCACTGAGGTTAAGGTTTAGGCTTAGTGTTTAGTTTAGGTTTTCTGTGAAGACTGCACCCAGTGGCCTGACCTATCAGTGCATGTCAAAGCTTTTGGACAGATGGATGACCAACTGATGACAATACCCTACAGCCTGTGTAGCCGAGGGTGAAAATGATTCAGTTTCCTAGTGTGTCCACACATACTATGACATGTTTCTTTTAAAACTCTTCTTCTTTGTCTGTTGTAACATCCGCCAACATCCATTTTTTTTGTTCACATGAATCTAGTCACAGAAAAAAAGTCCTTCCATCACAGTTTTGTGCGATATACCAATTTTGGTTGAACCAAAAAAACACCTCTTGCAAGAATAAAAGCTTTTCATTGAAAAACGAGTTTGGGCGAAATTGTCATTTTTTCGTTAGGCAAATTTTTGTGCACAAGTTGTATTTGCACAGTTTAAGGGTCAATGGAAAAGCAGCTAATGACATAGTTTTATGATTTAATGCATTTTCTCAAGGTAAATAGTAATCAGCAACATATTGAACTTTAAAAGTAACTTTCCTGGCACAGGTGATACAAAAGATTACTTTCATACTTCCACTTTTGACTTAGTATATTTGCATATGTGCATATTTTAAACAAGAAAAACACAGAACAGATAATGTATATCAGAAACTAAAAAAGTGACTGGTATAAGTTTTTTTCTTCTCTTTTTTTTCTTCTATCTGCATTTGTCTTCTCTTTCTGTGCTCCTCCACTCCCCAGTGCTCCATCTTTTTATTCAATTTTACATGGATTTCATCTTTTCTTTCCACCACTATAATCATCCCAAAAAAGCTTGCAACTTGTGAACTTGAGGAACACTAAATCCAGCCCCCCCCTCCTCTCCACACACACAAACGGTGGCGGGGATCTTCAACATTCACGGGCTGATGATTTTGATAATCCGAGTTCAAATACAATTCCTGGATCACAGGATTTAAATGACATTATATAGAAATTAGATTTCACATCTAGAGCAACTGAACCTCCCCCGATCCCATCTTTTTCTAATTACGTTACTTTCCTCCGTCCCTCACTGTTCCCTGAATCTGCCTCTTTCTTCTGCTTCCCTTTTGTTCATTCCACTTGAATACAGGCTGAGATATTCTTTAGCAGCACAATGCATCTATTACAATACAAAGTAACCCAGGAGCCACTATATATTCCCAGTGATGGCTCCCTGGTGAATTGACACCGTGTTTGATTCATGGTGGGTCGAGGTGTTTTAGAAAACAAGGGAGAGCTGATCCAGACATCTACCTGTAAGTGACACAGTGAATATTTACAAGGACGGTCCAGTTCACGTGAATTCATATCAGACCACACCGGAGCTGGAAGCATGACGATGACAGCAGTCATACATGGACCTGGGCAGAGGTGGAAAGTAATGGATTACATGTACTCACGTTACTGTCACTGAGTAGTTTTTGTGGAAAAAAAGTAAAATATTCCTGTGACAGAAGGGCATTCTCTGCCGGAGGATAAACCCACCATGTGGAACAAACAATACGCTAGTGAATATAAACAGATGGAAAACGTAGCATTTAACAACATACTGAAACATATCAGATACTGAAAAGTGGAGGGAGTCAAAACTGAAAGATTAAAATAAATTATATCTGGACTTACCCTGTGATGAAGAACATTGTTGTTCTTTTATATGTCTGTTCTGGATATACACCATACACACCATGTTGGTATGTGTCACTTCCATTACCATTATTGGTATGTAATTATTATTGAAATATATTGCATTATAAATTATAGAGACTATCAGCTGGATAGGTACGATGTTAAATATACCTCAGTTTTCCTATCTTTACTATGTTTTTTGCATTGCTAGGACTTCAAACAGATATGACTTTATCATTAAGGAAGCAAAAGTCATGCGTTAAATTGTATAAATGTGATGGGGGTGGGATTTAATAAGTTTTCTTCTTCTTAGTCCTTTTTGAGCAGTACTTTTTGAATTTGTTTTGATATTATTACCATACATGGCATTTGTCACATTGTCTTGAATGTTTTTTAGTTTTGTTAATGTATTTATTCTGTTATCAAGTTTCTTGTTCACTAAAAAAAGGTTTTGTTTTGTCTTTTCTGCTTAAAATAAATAACTAAATGAATAAGCAGTAATGAACTGCAAGTTTACCAGATTGTAACTATGGGGGGCAGGACTTTGTGAAAAGCGAATTCCCACACACAAACCAGATGTAACAGGTGATTTTTACTGGTGCCTGCACTTCTCACCGTCATACTGAATATAATCCAAGTATGAAATATTGCAGGATTCCATACAGTTATTACCGGACTTCCACGGGGCCTTGGACGTCGTCATTTCCGTTTTAAAATGGCGCCCTTCACACTCCGCTGTATGCTGGTTTGGCTGAGGCCTGTTGGAGCCTCTTCAGGTCGGTGACTTTATCTGCTTTAACCTGCTGTTCTTGGACACTTTGTGCTTTATTCTGACTGATATGTTTCTCTACTTGTCATAGACGTTGTTTGTTGTCCGTGTGTTTGAAACAAAGAGGGAACTGGTGAGTCTGTTCAGGTGTTTGTGTTAGCATGCTAATGCTAGCCATAGCTTGTATCTGCTAGCATCCTCTGATATGAATGGGATTCAGACAGTAGTTGTTTTAGTGCAGACACCAACAACCACTATCACTACATGTTATTATTAATCAAGGTCTTTTCTGCCAAATGGTTGAGATTTATTATCATTGAATATTAGGACTGTGATGTGTTTGTTTGAATTGAGCTTTCATTTATTTACTGGCTCATGGCCTACACTGAAAAAGTATATATTTACCTGCTAATTAGTATTTGAAATGAATCTATACTTAACAGTAAAATAATACTTTTCACATTATAATTTAATGGTGCAGTAGTTATTGATGATTATTGAATTTTAAATGTATGTGCTGAGATTTATTTCTGATAAAATGGATTCATTGTCGTATCTCCTCTTTCTCTCTCTCTCTCTCTCTCTCTCTCTCTCTCTCTCCTTTCCTGGTTCCTGCTCATTCTTACCTCTCCCTCAGCCACACCCACTCGTCAGTCCAATCTCTGACAGCTGTCAGACTCACCGGTTTTCTCAGTCATTAATGCACTATTTAAGGTCCTCTCTCTCTGCTTCTCATTGCCAGATCGTTTTGATGCCTTGCTCAAACATCCAGCGTTTATTCCTGTCTGCTCTCCTGTGTACCGACCTGTTCTGTCCCTGACTGTTCGCCTGTTTGCCGCCTGGTTATCTACTTGCCTTTGTTCCTGGTCCTCGCCTCCTCGTCATCGCCCCTGGTCCATGACTCGCCTGCAGCCTCCGACCACGCCCCTCGTCTTTTCACTACTAACCCTGACTGGATTATCTGGGGTCCGACCCCCTCACCTGTCCTTGATTCTGCTTTTTGCCTGTTCCTGTCTGGACCTCCGTCCGCACTGGACTCATTACCCCAACCGGGTAAACTTTAAAGACTCTGTTGAATCTCTGCTCTGTACTGACTGGGTTGTGTCATTAAAGACTGTTGAAACTGTCCATCTGTCCGTCTGTCCATCTGTCTGCATCTGGGTCCTTTTACCACCCCTCACATTAATATACTGTTCATCCAGTGTTACTTATAATCGGTCCTTTCCCATAACCATAGCACTGTGATTCTGAAGGTGAGCTGCTCATGGCTTCCAGCCCAAAGAACCTGAGAACGTCTGGAACATCCTACGACCTTCTTCAGTGCAGTAGGAGGCGCTGTAGCCTGCTCTCACAACAACCCTCTAAATACATCCACTGATTCACTGGGCATTAACCGTTCCAAACTCTGTCTTGGCTATCCTCAAGTGGTTTGTTGAATACCTGGAAGTTGTTGAACACCTGGAAGTAGACTGATGTCTGTTAAAGTATTGGAGTCTTTGCTTCTGTTCGTACATCTTTCAGACCAAGGATCCCCACACTGATGGAGTAATGGAACGGGGACCCCCTGCTAGCAAGTTACCAAGCTATCTGTGTATCTATTACTGCCCAAAAAAATAAAGGGAACACTTAAACAACACATCTTAGATGTTAATTAATGAAATTTTGCAGTTGAAAATTGCTATTAAATATATACTGAGATATTGACCATTTTTATGTTATTTTGTTCTCTACTATATATTGAATAATGATTTTCAACTGCAATATTTTATTAATTGAGATCTAAGATGTGTTGTTTAAATGTCCCCTTTATTTATTTATTTATTTATTTGAGCAGTATATAGTATTTAATTTTGTTTTAGAACAAACTGGGCATAGTTCAGTGTATAAATGTACCTTCATTCAATCCAGGTCTACTCTCATTCAGAGTCACTTCACAGAGCTTGTATTCATACCTGTTGATGCATTAAATCTGTCAATACATGGAAATAATTTCTGTAAAGTAACTTTTTTGTCTTTTTATGGTCATCAGATATGACCCATTTGAATGTTCAGAAGCACCATAGTAACCATGGAAACACCATCATCTTTCACCAATAAAACCCATGGAGTTGTCTCAGTGACAGTGGATGACACACTGGGGTTAGGTTTAGTTTAATGGTATAATAAGCCGCAACTTAATTCTGAGTTTTTATGAACAGCTGTATGATCAGGTGGCAAAAGTACTTGGATTCTGTACTTAAGTAGAAGTACAGCCACTTGTTTGAAAAAATACTTGTTCAAGTAGAAGTACTGATTCAACTCCTTTACTTAAGTAAAAGTAAAGAAAGTACAACTCCTCAACTGAAATAAAGTACAAAAGTAAAACTAATTTTTTTTTTTTTTTTTGCCATAAATGAAATAGTACTTATTTAACCAGGCAAAATCATACAAGTATCTGTTTTCTGATTCCACAGTGAATGAAGCAAAATATTTTACGTTCTGTCGCATCTGTTTAGTTTGGAAAAAGAAACAGTCTATTCTCAGAACGTAAGGAGTATAAAGTACAGATATTTAGGCGCAAATGTAGGGAGTAAAAGTCAAAAGTTGACAGAAAAATAAATACTCAAGTAAAGTACACATACCTAAAAAAATCTATTTAAGCACACTTCGTTACTTTCCACCTCTGATGATCAGTAAATTAAAAATTGGGGATAAAAACGGAAAAATTCAAAATACAGAGGTTCATTTTGCATTAAATGATCACAAATCTCTCAAGAAATGTAAACTATTTAATTTTTAAAAAAATATTTATAATATTGTAAAATATTTTAAAAGTTCTTGGGTTTTAATTATATTTTAACTGTTTTTACTCTTTTTGCACTGTGAATAACTTTGTGGCCATTGTCTTTGAAAGGTGCTATATAAATAAACCTTACTTACTTAATAAAAAAGAGAAAAAAATCATTTG
>JAPTGZ010000006.1:4705989-4718518 GCA_029814645.1 Fowleria isostigma
AAAAAATACACAAAAATGCACAACCCCCCCCCCAAAAATGCAATAAAATATCCCAAATGTAGACAAAAACACTAAAAACACACAGGAGTTAGGACTGGATTACATAGACCTTGTTTTGGATGACTTTGGTTAGTCTAGTAATTTTTTCCTTAACTGTTCATCACAGCTGAGTCTAAACATAAACTGTTTCCTCATGTATCACTGGACTGTCTGAACATTGACTGACCTTTGAGTAGATGTCCGACTAACGCAAAGTTGAAGTTGGCGCTGAAGTTGAGGCCAACGAAGTGATCCATCTGTTTACAATGCCACTCCAAAGGACGTCTGATCTCCATGAACACCTCCTCTGGACTCTGGAGCAGAAGAACAGGAGGAACACAGAATTCAAAACAGGAAGAACACGGAGAATTCAAAACAGGAAGAATATGACGAATTCAACAACAAGAGGAACATGGAGAATTTAACAACACGAAGAACACGGAGAATTAAAAACAAGAAAAACACGTAAAATTAAAAACAGGAAAAACACAGAAAATTCAACAATAGGAAGAATATAAAGAATTCAACAACAGGAAGAACAAGGAAAATTCAACAACAGGACAAACACGGGGAATTCAACCTACACATGGTTCAGTTCATGGAGTAACAGATGATTTTAGGATTTAAACAAACTGTGATGATTAAAATACACCAAAAAACCAAACAGTTTTTGTCCTTTACTGTAAACAGAGCAGTGTAATCAGATTACAGAGTACACTTGAAGTTCTACTGTTTCTGTTCCATCCTTGTCAGATCTCCAGATGACCTTGTGTGACCTTGTGTTTCCAGATGACCTTGTGTGCTTCGGTGTGTGTTTAGTGTGTGCTTACCTTGTCATTGAACACTCTCATGGTGTCCAGCGTGTGCAGGTTCTGCTCCAGCAGGGCGGTTCCGGCCGAGTACAGATTGACTTCATCCAGCTGAAGGACGGCCACCGCCACCCAGAACAGAGCTTTGTGCATGGGAGACTCCTGCAGACAGAGACCAGGGGGTCAGTGAACGCATCATATGTAGAGCTCAGTGAATGCATCACATATAGAGGTCAGTAAACACATCACATATAGAGGTCAGTAAACACATCACATATAAAGACATCAGTGAGCACATCACATATGGAGAAGTCAGTGAAAGCATCACATGTAGAGAGGTCAGTGAATGCATCGCATATAGAGGTCAGTGAACGCATCGCATATAGAGGTCAGTGAACACATTGTATATAGAGGTCAGCGAACGCATCGCATATAGAGAAGTCGGTGAACGCATCACATATAGAAAAGTCAGTGAACGCATTACATATAGAGAAGTCAGTGAACGCATCACATATAGGAAACCACTACAGTACAAATGTATGTATGTTTGGAGCCACCATCAGACTCTGCTTCATCCCTGTTGTTTCTACACAATTAAATCTGAACACACACCTAAAAAAAAAGAGGATAAATCTAAAAGTTCTGTTCACTGATGTTGCTAATTAACTAGACTGCTGTTAACGCTGCTGTACCAGTGTGTGTTGTGCAGTGCTGTGGGCAGTGCTTGTGGTGTGTGTTGTGTAGTGGGTGGTGCTTGTCTGTGCGGTGGGTGGGGTTTGTGTACCTTGCTGAGTAGCGGCTGTAGTTTGGTCAGAGCGATGACTGTAGCTTCTATTAAGACTTGACTGTTGTAATTGTCCGGCCCCTTCAGACAACTCTCCAAGCCCTGGATGGACACACATCACATATGTACAAACACAATGTCAATAATAGTGAATTTGACTTCTAATTCTATATTTACATAAACACTTGTATAAATACTGAGTTTCTTATTTTTCTCTATAATTGATTTTTCATTTGTGGTTTTTTTTCTGTCTTTTTTTCTACAATTGATTGCTGTTTGTTGCTGCTGTTAACTGTCAACCCACATAGGGATAAATAAAATATTACCTTACCCTATCTCAATGCACCTTGTCTTATCTTCAAGGATCATATCTTAACTTATCTTAATTTATCTTAACGTAACTTACTCGACCTTATCTTAAGTTAAAACCTATCTTAACATACCTTATCTTACCTTAACTAGCCTTAATGCACCTTATCCTAGCTTACTTTAATTTATCTTACCTTAACACACCTTAGCTTATCTTACCTTGCCTGGTCTTACATTACCTTAATGTACCTTTTCTTATCTTGTCTCATCTTATGTTATCTTATGAGACAAACCTACGCTCATTCCTCAGTAAACTGACGGGACCCAGTCTGTCCATACGCTTTAAAGGTACTGATATGCAGGGTCAGATACTGTGAATTAGACCTGGTCTGGGGGTAAAGGGCGTGGTCTTACCTTACCTTATCTTGTGTTTTCTTATATTATCTTAACATACCTTATCTTATCTTACCCATATGCAGGTTCAGATACTGTCACATGACTTGGTTTGGGGTTGAGGGGCATGGCCTTACCATACCTTACCTTACCTTATCTTATGGATACACAGGTTCATGTACTGTCACATGACCTGTTCTGGGGCTGAAGGGCATGGTCTTACCATACCTTATCTTGTCTTTTTTTATATTATCTTAACATACCTTATCTTATCTTATTTTACCTTATCTTATCTTATCCATATGCAGGTTCAGATACTGTCACATGACGTGGTCTGGGGTAAAGGGCCTGCTCTTACCTTACCTTACCTTACCTTGTCTTATCTTGTCTTATGGATATGTACTGTCACATGACCTGGGCTGGGGCTGAAGGGTGCTCTTACCTTACCTTACCTTACCTTACCTTATCTTACCTTGTCTTATCTTATCTTATGGATACACAGGTTTATATACTGTCACATGACCTGTTCTGGGGCTGAGTGGTATTACCTTACCTTACCTTGTCTTATCTTTCTCATCTTATGGATACACAGGTTCAGATACTGTCATGTGACCTGTTCTGAGGCTGAGGGGCGTGGCCTTACCCGGTCTATGCTGAGCAGGGGGCTGGCCTTGCTGAGGATGCGGATGATCTGTTTGATCTGGCCGTGGCTCACCCTCTTACTGATGCAGCCGAACACCACCAGGGCCCTGGGCTGCAGTGACGGGTTGTACTGGAACGCAAACCTGGACACAACACATGCATCAGTACCTGGGCCTGAACTCATGACAGTAGAAGTACATGGGGAGGGGTGGGGAATGGGGTAGTGTGTCATACTTCTGTGCCAGCTCTGTCCACTGGTCCAACCACTTGCATGATGGGATGTCTCTCATACAGGCCTGTGTGGAGACAGACAGACAGACAACGTTTACACCCTGATGGACACACAAGCCGGCCCACTCACCCAGTACCGCTGTGACGGGCCGCTCACCTCCATGATTTCCAGCAGTGCCTCGGTGACCGTCTCCAGGGACGACAGGGCGAAGGTCTCCCTCTCGTAGGAGCCGGGCGAAAAGGAGCGGTCGCGGTAGCTGGAGCGGAAGGCGATGACGGCAGCTGACTTGACTTTGCTGATGCCGAACAGCAGGTAGAACTTTGGCAGTGAGAACTCGGTCAGACTCAGCCTCAGGACCTGCTTGGTCTCCTCTGGAACCGGAATGCAAAACGACAAGGTGTTAGAGGCTCTGGATGTCAGCGCAAAACCTCACCCATGTTGACCAAGTGTAAGGCAAAACACAAGTCTGTAAAGTGGGTTTATCCATTCAATACAAATGCAGTGGTGTGTATGAGGACTGCATCACATTGGAAAAAACTGACATTGTGATTATTTTTAACCTTGTGATATATATATATTGCGGTTTACTTCTTTGTTTTCTGTAATTTTTCTTCAATTTTGGTGATTTTCTTCTTTGTTTTCTGTGATTTTTTTCATTTTCTGTGAATTTTCCTTAATTTTCTCTGACAACTGCACTAGCAAGCACATTAAAAAAACAGATAACAGAACAGATAATATTATGTTTCAGTCTTGGATACATGAATATTTTTCCATACATTTGTTTCCATTTTCCACACTTTTCCTTGAAATTTATAAAATCAAATTTCATACTTTTCCATTCATTCCATACTTCTGTAGGAACCCTGTTTTCATTAAAAAAAAGATCTGGCGAAATTGCAATTTTTTTTTCTTCCATTTGGCAGATTTTTATGCACAAGTTCTATTCACACAATTAGAGTGTCAATGGAAGAGCATCTACTGACATGAGGACGTGATGATGTCACATGTCACCTGTTCGTTCTTATAATCTTAAACCAGAGGCGTCTCAACATCTTACACAACATAGATGCTACCAATACTATTTTATATAGATTTTCTGACATTAATGACGTGTAATTTCTGTAACTCTAATCCTAAAACCACTTTACTCTTATTCTTTCATTGAGTGCATTCTTCTCATTTTTGGCATTGAATTGAAAAACCCATTTTGACGAAATGTAACAGGAATTTAACTTTAACACCTCAGGATGTTCTTGTGCATTTACAACATGATACGCATGACTTAGAATTTATTATTAATTTGATACTTTTACATGGTAGATTTCATATACATAAAAGTAAATATGCTAAAACACTCCCAAAATTTAATGCTTATATATTAGAATTTGATAAACATACCCAACCACTAGAATTTGTATTTCATTATAAAAAAAAACTGACAACATAAACAGATTTTCAAAATGGACTGAATTTACTCTGCAATATCTTCTTGTCTTTATTGATTTAATTTATATTTTTAGTTAACATTATTTATGTCTTTATGGTTCTATGCATTCTTGCATTTTCTTGACTGATTTGTATATGTATGTATATATATTTTTTCTATGACATCTTGTTATATGTTTATAAATTCAATGTTTTGCATACATTTGTTCACTCAATAGACTGTTTAATTAATACATTCTTAACCAGAGGGTGGAGGAGGCGCTCACCACTGAAGTTGAGCTGTGAGCAGGTGCAGAGGGAGTGGATGATGTTGATGACCAAGCCATGGGTGGAGGCCCTCAGGGAAAGTGGCCCAGTGGCTACCAGCAGCGTCACCACGTGGAACAGGTAGGGTAGGTGGGCCGCCACATCCAGGGAGTTGTTGAAGGACAGCATCAGCATGTACCGCGCCAGGATGGCGATGTCGTCCCACATCAGGTGTTGTTCCAGGGTGGGCGTGGGCGACAGGCAGGTTTTATCGATGATCTTACACATACGACCGATCACCTGTGAACAGAGGACACACAGACGCTCAAACGCCACATCGCTGATGATGTCACTCAACCCAGCAGACACACCTCCCTGAACGAAAGGTGGAGAGTCATTCGAGGAGACATTTTAAAGTTAGGGTTTAATTTAACCCACAGAGACTCAGAAGTAGTTTTGTGCAAGTTCTAAAACATTTTTTTCCCTATATTTAACTTTTAAGTGATTTGTCACCATTTATTGATAGTATTATCCTCTGTATTTTGGGTTTTATAAGTGTATATCAAGTGTTTTCCCATATTAAATTCATTAATCATGAAAATTCATTAAAGCTCAGATAAAAGCTAAAATTATTTGATCAAAAACAGAACACTGAAGAAAAAGTGATTTTTTCAGCAAAATCAACCATTATCTGAACATAAACCCAGTGTGTCCATCCACTGTCAATGTGAATCAGTGTTATAGAAATGATGGTGTTTCCATGGTAACTACCTCTGAACATAGGATTAATGGATCAACACAGGTTTGACTAATGGTGTCACATTAATAAAAATAAAAAACATAATGTGCCCACATTTGAAAACCCTTGGCCTTTAGTCCATGCCAAAGTTTTTGCACATACGGACGGATGGACAGACAGACAGACGGACAGACGGACGGACAATGAACTGATGACAATGCCCTAAGTGAAGGGCTGAGGGTGGTAAAAATAAAACAGACACATGAACCTGTAAGGTAAATGGAATTAAGCTTCACTTTCTGTTCCGTTAGTAGTATAAGACATTGAATTTAATGCTTTTATTTAATGATCTGTGGAAACCCTGTATAATATGGGTATAATTTAACGTGACGCCACACCTTTCTGAGGTAATTGGAAAATCAGCGCATGAAAGGTTTTACACTGGGTAGGTCTAAACTGGCTGAATCACACACGCCTGTTGTTTCCATTAGACAATTTTACAAAGAGATTGCAAAAAAGAGGTCAGATGGTGATCCCTCCTTTTTTCCATTGACTGATTTGTACAGAGGTGAGACTGGTGGACTTTTAGGGGTTGTGACGCATTTTTAAACCCCCTGACAGAGGAGAGACCGCAGATGCATGGAATGGAGGCACTGGCATGGAGCGCTGCAGCGGGTGTGAGCGAAGCTGAGCTTATGCCCACCACCAGCGAAGTTGGACATGCCCACTGTTAAAACGACCAATTTATTCTGTTTGTTAGGTTAGAGTGCCCCCTTGTGATAGTTTCTGTTCAGGCATGTTCACGGCCAACTTAAAAGGACCTAGCTAAGACCCACGTCAATAATAACAAGGAAAGGGTCTGATGTTCAGTATTTCTCGGCTTAAATACACTCCAGTGTTTATCTTCCCATGTCATTCATATTAACCAGCAAATCAGTACCCCCACCGCAGCCAGCTTCGGTGCTCACCATACGGGTGAAAATGGTACGCAGCTGTGGAATCATGCCAGTGCCTCCATATGTGCCAGCTGTCTCTCCTGTGCTGAGGGTTGGCTGTCATCAAAGCGTCCCTGCCCAGCACTGCCACCCTTCCATGCCCAGCTTCACGCTTGTCTCTCCCACACTGGGCAGCGGGGGCGCTGTCATCAAATGTCACATCTTGGTTGCAGACTGAGAGGTGTTCCTTTCACACAGCGTTCTGCAATCATGATCCCACCTTTATCGTGGCTCTATAACTACCTCCAGAGGCATAAAAAAGCTGGGCTCAAGGCGAGACCAAATGATCCACTATTGTGTTTACACAGGTGTCGGTGCAAAAAAAAAAAAGACGGAACATTCCCCTGACAGCAGTGCTGTGTAAAAGGGGCTCGTATTGAGTCCAGATATGTTTGGGTGGAACCACATAAACTCCATGTGTTTATCTGTGGGGGGGGGCACTGGGTTCAGAGGAGCAGACAACACTCCTTTGTGTTGAGTCGTGTCCTGCCATGACATCAGAGTGCTCATATATGGACATACACCCCGTCCAGACACAGGTGAAGCCTCAGCGCCGCGCACATGTTCACGTCCAGATTGGCAGGTTGTGTACAACACCTTCACACAACTACACACAGGCGGGGGCGGGGGGGGCAGTGCTCCAACTTTAACAGTGAGGGGCTTTTCTTAGACGTGGATTCTGACAATGGAGCCCATTGAATGTGTGGAGTTAGAGCCATAATAGGAGCCAGGGCCTGGGTTTTCTATTGTGTGTGTGTGTGTGTGTGTGTGTGTGTGTGTGTGTGTGTGTGTGTGTGTCTGAGTCGTGGCTGAACTGGACACACAGATGATGAATAGTGAGAGGATGAGTGTGTCACTTTGGATAAATAAGGACTGATTTACGACTTGGGACTAATTTCTTCAATCCGTAAGTGTTTATCAATTACCTTGAATCCTTTCTAATAAAACTAACAGGAAGAAGTAAAGGTCGACTGAATGAGTGGTCGTTTATAAGGTTTTAGTCGCGCGTTGACCCGTGGATCCACAGGTTGTAGATGTGGTAGTTTTATTTCTGAGGAGAGCTGAATTTAGGGAAAAGATGTGAGCATTTTATACAGAAGAAGATCTGGCCATTGGAAAAAAAAATACAAATTAAGGTTTAATATATTTATTATTACTATTATTATGAGAAAAAAGTCAAAATTCTGAGATCAAAGTCGACTTTAATCTCAGATTTATGACCTTTTTTCATTTACTGACAAAATATTGTTAAAACTGCATGTAATTCACATTTCTTTTAAAGGCTTTTCTGTAAATATAAACATATTTGTGTAATTTTACTTTTCTTAAAACTAAAACAAAGAGATGAATGTGTGTTTTTTATTATTTCTAGTTTATTCTGATAGTATTTGACTGGTCTGACCCACTTTAAATTGAATTGACCTATAATTACTTTCACATCCTTGACTGTTCATGTCTTCAGTGTCATTTTTGTGTTTCATTAATTCGTCCTGTGGATTGGACCCTTTGGCGGGATGGTTTTGACCCTTGGGCCACATGTTTGACATCCCTGTTCTAAAAAACGAGTGACTTTATTGTTGTAGTTTTAAGATAATTGTGCATTTCCTATTTTTATTTGTATAAATGTTGTCTCAGGTTCAGTCTGGTTGAGTTATTTGTATTATTCAAACAAAAATCTAAGTTATTTTTGATTTGAACAAAAACTATTCATGGAAAAGCAAAAAGTATTGATTAGAGCTGCACAATATATGGTCTGAGCATCATCATCGCAATGTACATGTGTTCAATAAAAACATCACAGGTCTGGAATGGAGGAGGAAAATGAACTCAAAGTGTTCTCATCTAATTTAAGGATATCTGACACACACTGAGCAGAGACATTCACCAATCACAATCACTCAGTTTAATGAAGCAGACCATGCGCCTGCACATAAAGTGAGTCGCTATTAACAATATTGAAAAATGAGCAACGAGCAACAAAAAATCACTGAATACGAAGAAAATGATCAAAAACAAAGAAACTCACCAAAAACAAAGACATAAATCATTAAAAACAAAGAAGATAATCCTCAAAAACAAAGAAAATCATAGAAAACAAAGAGAAAAATCACAATATATATCACAGGGTTAAAAAAAATCTCAATGTAAGTTTTCCCAACATTGTGCAGCCCTAGTATTGATACAATATTGATGTTTGTTTCAATAAAAGTTATAATTGAACCACTGGTACACTGTTGGGGGGTTGGGGGGGGTCTGGAGGTTATAGACCTCCACTGGAGGGTCGACAGAGGAACACTGAGACCCACTGGTTTAATATATGAATGTGAATACATCCTGGACCACAGTGACCGTCCAGCAGACTCACCTTACTGGAGACCAGTTTGACGTTCCCTGAGGCCAGAGCCACTGCGGTGTCGGCCATCACCTCGGCCTTGATGGAGCCCAGACCCCCGGTGGCGCTGGTCTTGATGAAACTGTCCAGAACCACGTCCAACAAGTCTGTTATCTACAACAAACAAAACAAAGACAGATGTCACACATTACTGATTTAGCCTTCATTTAACCAGGAAGAAAAACTCACCAAGAAATAAATCGTGAAAAACGATTTTTTTTTCCCATCCAGTGTATTTAATTTTTGAAATCCTCTGGACATTGAATTTAATGCTTTTTAATAACATTAAAGACCTTAATTAGAACAAAATCTATTATTACCGTATTTTTCGGAATCTAAGTCATTCTGGAGTATAAGTTGCACCAGTCAAAAATGAATTATGAAGAAAAAAACATATATAAGTTGCACTGGACTATAAATCACATTTTTTTGGGAAATTTATTTTAGAAAATCCAAGAGCAAGGGCAGACATTTAATCTGTAAAGGCATGTTCTAATAATGAGAATACAATAAAGAACAACAGGATGAATAGGATTCTGGTATGTTAACGTAACACATTAACAGTTGTTCAGATACACTATAGCATAAAGAACAGAACAGGGAGGATGAAGAGGAGGAAGAAAAACAACAAAATTACAAATCCAAAAAACAAGATACCGGTAGTTGTCACAAGCCTAGAGTGTCCTCTGGTGGCTGTAGGTAATGTCCTTGGTCATGTCGTTCAGTGTGAAAAACATTTAATTTATATTTTAATATATACAAATTGCACCTGAGTATAAGTCGCAGGGCCAGTCAAACTGAAAAAAAAAGTGTGACTTATAATCCGGAAAATATGGTAATGACTTTAAATACTTTTTACTGACCCACAGAAACCCTGTAAAAAGAATAAATCCAACCATTCATGAATCAATTAATTTTATTATTGTTCATTAGATGGTGGTTGATATTAAATTCTGATGTTATTTGGTTACATTTTAGTCGATGTAGTCATTTATTCATTATGTATTAATCATCATCATTATTAATAAGTGATCATGATAAACGTAAAAAAACTCTTTTTTTTTTTTTTACTTTAATGAAGATGTATGACAGATATATCCCATGGACTCAGAAGTCCCTCAATTATACAGTCACAAAAAACTGATTAGACCATCAAAAGTCATCAAAACAATGATTATGCAATCAAGTACGTACTCCTGTGGATTTTTGCTTATGCTTGGAATATTTTATCCCATTTTTAGTGTATTTTAGTTTATTTTTACATAGGTTATGGATATTATATCACCTTTTTATTCTTTTAGTATGTTTTGCCTCTGGGACATTTTATCACACTTTTTCTGTTTTAATGTATGTTTAGTGTATTTTTAATGAATATTTGCCTATGTTTGGGATATTTTATTATATTTTTTAGTGTATTTGTAGTGTATTTTAGCATATGTTGTAGATATTTCATCACATTTTTTTGTTTTTTCTGTGTACATTAATGAATTTTTGCCTATGTTTGGAATATTTTATTGGATTTTTTTGTGGTTTTTTAGTGTATTTTTTATTGTTATTAATATATTTGTCCAAACAAATATACCTTTAGTTGGACCAGGCATTAAATGAACAACAGAATGGTCTAAGAGACTGTATATTGCCCCAGTAGCGGTGTGTTAGTGTGTGTGTGTGTGTGTGTGTGTGTGTGTGTGTGTGTGTGTGTGTGTGTGTGTATTAGTGTGTATTAGTGTGTCTGACAGGTGTGTCCTCACCTGGCCCAGGCTATGTGTGTGGCAGTGAGTATTAGTGTGTGTGTTAATGTGTGTTAGTGTGTGTGTTGGTGTGTGTGTGTGTGTGTGTGTGTGTGTGTGTGTGTGTGTGTGTGTGTGACAGGTGTGTCCTCACCAGGCCCCGGCTGTGTGTGTGTGTGTATGTGTGTGCTGGTGTGTATTAGTGTGTATTAGTGTGTGCAGGGGCAGCCCACGGCATAGACCGACTAGGCAGCCACCTAGGGTGCCATCTTCTGGAGGGGGCCCAGTGGAAGGGAGGAAAAAAAAAACTGCATCTGTATCTAATACATCTCAAAAAGACAAGAAAAGGAAGTTTGCATGCGTTTGTGAACGCTTTTCATCCTTTTCACCCTCCTCTGAACATTTGTGAATGAATGAGGAAATATTTATTAAGCATATTTCACCTCGTCTCCAAATTGACAGCCTTACGCACAGAGATCCACAGACCGGCATCAATCTATCGGCAGTAGTTCATTCCTCCAGCACAAACTGTGCAGACGGAGACTGGACTCAAACACACGGAGAGAACGAAGCCCATCACAGTGCATGGTGCGCACCCGGCATGGTGCACTCGTTCTGAGCCTCAAATGCAAGTGTGGCAAGATGAAGAGGGTCCAGATGGGCTTCGAACCCCAGACTCCTGGCTGATAGTCACGCGTGCTAACCAGTCGGCCGAATAGCCAGGGTGCGTCACTGTTCAGAGGCACAGTGACAGGACCACCACTGTTACATAAGTTCAGTGGATATGTGGCCACTGGTCAAGGCTTTACAACAACCTATAAAATAATAATTTCTGGTTAAGACCCCAACCTGTTTTAATTTAGTTGGCCTGTTTGTTTATCTGTTGTTATGTGTTGTTTGTAACATTTACTTGTAATAAAGGTTAAATCAAGCTGCTATCATTTACATTAAAATGTGTAACCCTAATTAATTGGTTGCAAGTGTGGTGCAGTTTATGCGCCAAGTTTTTTGAAGAAGTAGTAGGATTTTCTACACTTTAAAATGATGTACAACATCACTATATGATTTATATGTCATGTCTATGAACAATATTGACTATTGTACATGTGTATGAAATTACCACTGTACATGGAGTAGACAAGCTCCAACTAAACTAAAATATTTGATTTCATGATGGGGGGACAGATGGACGGATGACCAGAATTGTCCCTGGGTGTTAACAGGTGTGTCCTCACCTGGCCCAGGCTGTGTGTGTGTGTGTGTGTGTGTGTGTGTGTGTGTGTGTGTGTGTGTGTGTGTGTGTGTGTGTGTGTTAGTGTGTGTGTGTGTGTGTTAGTGTGTGTTGGTGTGTATTAGTGTTTGTTAGTGTGTATTAGTGTGTATGTCCTTACCTGGCCCAGGCTGCCCCAGATCTTGGCCTGGATGGATGGGTACATCTGCTTCTCATTGATTGTCATGGTGATGAGTTTGTCCAGAATGGCGGTGACGCGCTGGCGTTTGGCGTCGTCGTTGTGTTTACAGAAGCGGACCAGGTTGAGCAGCCAGGGCGTCATGTACTCCAGACACAGGTGTTTGAGCTCGATACCTGCACCACAATGTCCAAATACAGTCACTGACTCCAGTCCAGATGTACGTTAAAATATGAGGACACACACAGACGTCCTGTTCAGACATTTAGGATTCACTCTGGACTTGACTGAGACGCCACAACCGGATGGAAATACAGGTTTAATTCAACAGTAGATTACTAACAGAGAATTCAGCTGCAATGGA
>JAPTGZ010000006.1:4750370-4762860 GCA_029814645.1 Fowleria isostigma
GTTGGCTCCTCTCGATGCGGAGGAGCAGCGGCTCTACTCCGAGCTCCTCCCTGGTGACTGAGCTCCTCACCCTATCTTTAAGGGTGCACCCAGCCACTCTATGGAGGAAACTCATTTCGGCCGCTTGTATCTGGGATCTTGTCCTTTCAGTCATGAATTTTTTTTTTTTTTTTTTTTCCGGATTATGTCGCACTTTTTTCCCTAGTGTGGCTGGTCCTGCGACTTATACTCAGGTGTGACTTGTATATATTAAAATCTAAAATTTCACATGTTCTTAAATGTTATTTCACACTGACTGACATGACCAAGGAGTAAACATTAACAACAGCTGCCGGAGGGCGCTCTAGGCTTGTGACAACTACCGATATCTTTGACTCCTGTACCACTGAAAATTAATTTAAATATTAACTTAAAGACAACTGAAAAAGACTGAACACAAATGCCTCCAAAAAGAAAATTGTATTCTGCAGATTACAAGTTGTGAAATATGCAGCCGAAAACAGTAATTGAGCAGCAGAAAGAAAGTTTAAAGTGAGTGAGAAACTTGTGAGGGACTAGCGAAAAGCAGAGGTTACTCATACTGCAACGAAGAAAACAAAGAAAGCTAATCGCGGCTAAAAGCAAGATGGCCAAAGCTGGAAGGATGAGTTCGCTTGAACAATGTGCTGCCAGGAGAGGCTTGTCAACGGTGCACTTATGTCTTCACGCCCTGGTAGTTGCCAAAGCGATGGATATAAATGACTTTGCGGGAGAACCTCCTGGTGTTACTGATTCATGCAATGCAATGGAAGATGAAATGTCTGTTCTTGGTCTTGGATTTTGTAAAAAAAATTTCCCTCCAAAAAATGTGACTTATAGTCCAGTGTGATAAATTTTTTTGACTGGTGAGATTTATTCTCCGGAGCGTCTTAATGGTCAGAAAAATACAGTACTTCTTTTAATTATTCTTCAAAATACCTTAGAAATGTATGGGAATTGAAGAAAAAAAAATAGGCAGCAAATTTGTGTCATTCCCAAACTTCTGTCCATGAGCTTACATTGGTTTCCTGACGTCGGCCTCTTGGGTGGAGGTGCACATCCCTGTGTCGAGTCTTACCTTGGACATGAGTTTGAGGCCTCGCTCTATCCGGGGGAGGGGCTTCTTGTCCAGGATGCCAGCCTCGTAGGGGGACACAATGGCTGGGTTGACAAAGCGCAGGAACATGGCGCTGCCCACGGCGCCGATGCTGTTCTGGGGGAAGCGCTGACTCACCACCTGTGACGGAGGGTGGAGGAGCAGGAGGGAAAACAAACGGAAAACAGATGGGGGGGGCAGGTTTGAACGCGGGGAAGAAGAAAATATTACAACATGTTAAGGAGCACACGGACACGTATGTACGAGTAGAACAGGTGAAGCAGATGAGCCACAGAAACAGTCAGAGGAAGACCAGTGGAGAGAGATACATCCAACCTCTGGTTGGAACAGGAGCAGACAGACCCAAAGACTCAGTCACAAAGGTTCTACGACATCTGCAGTTTGTAGACATTCACAGAGGGAGCAAGAGTTTCTTACGAAGTTGGTACGATTGATGTTCAATTCACAAGAGTAACTTGAAGTCTACGTGAGAAAATAAGATGATTTTGTGTTGTATGAAGACTGTACAGTTGTTACGTTCTTCGTAAAGGAACCTTGGGATCTTCCGACGTCATACTTACGACCACTTCATACATTATTTTTGTCGTAAGATGACCCTATGTGTAAGTCACAGCACTAACAAGTCGATGGTAGAAGATCTTCGTCTTTTTCAGAATATTTAAATCAGTATAAATAGTGGTCTGTACTCCCTTTGAGGTCCTGTGTCCTGATCATCATTATGTATTTAGAATTGTACGCTGTCCACGGTGCTGAAATAGCAGGGAAAAAACAGACCTACAATGTTAAACATAATAAAAATTAGGAGACATTATAAGACAACAAATGAAGACATTTGAAGTAGAAGGAATAAGAAACATAATGTGTTCACACTTGAAAACTGTCGGCCTGCGGTGCGCCACCAGAGGCCTTTTCAGTCATCTCTCCTTTTTCTTAACTGTGCTGTGCACTGTCCGCAGATGTTTGAGGTTTCATTGTTGAGTACCAATGTCATAAACGCGCAGATATCTGCAGAGTGTATACAGCCGACTCTGTGGGGCCTGCCCTATCAGTGCATGCCAAAGTTTTTGGATGGACGACTGACTGATGACCCTGTGATCTGTGTGGCCAAGGGTAAAACAAACACACAAGAATAATAGAGGAACTGAACATTAAAAACACTAACTGTTAACACTGCGTGTCTGATCCTAACTGTCAATCACATACCCCATGTTGTTTCTACATTTTTATTTTTATGTTAATAAACACTTTCCCTCCAACACCTCTGTCTTGACAATTTGTGATTTGTGAATGACTCACTACTGTCTATACTTTACATCCACCTTAAAGACTGCTGCTGATAAGAACACTTGACATGCACCTTAAGAGCTACTGCCTATAAGAACACCTTACATCCACCTTAAGAACACTTGACATGCACCTTAAGAGCTACTGCCTATAAGAACACCTTACATCCACTTGAAGAACTACTGTCTATAGGAACAACTTACATCCACAAAATCATCCACCTGGTTGCAAACTTAGGAACAGTCTACAAACTTAGGACCTGCCTACAAACTGAGGAACAGTCTACAAACTTAGGAACACTCTATAAACCTAGGAACAGTATACGAACTTAGGAAGTCTATGAACTTTCCATTCTTATATATGTCTGCCTTAAGAAGGTCGTACAAAGGTCCACAGTGTTCGTATCTGCATTTGTGACTGAGGCTTTCCTCCAGTTAGAGCCCAGGGCAGAGGTCAGACTGGGGTCATAGGTCCCCCCCCACTGCCTCCTCTCTGTTGGGACAAACAGCGATGAAGGATGAAAACTGGAGCTCATCATGACAAAGAAATTAAAGAAAAGACTTGGATGGGGCGTGTGGACCATGAGTTGTGAAGCGAAGCGGTGGATGAGCAGTGCAGGCGCCCATCCCCTCCCAGAGGATCACAACCCAACACACGGTGGGGTGGATGCATTCAGGTGGGCTGACAACGTCACCAGTCCCCCAGTCAGACACAGCTGGTCGGTGCTGCGGAGGTTTGGTCAACGGCAGACTGGCCCGAACCCAAACCCATTTATTTATTTTTATTAGCAATGAAAGAGGACACTTTTCAGTTTATATTTTACACAAAACTTGTTTTAAAAACATGTGTTTTTTTTTTTTTTATATATATATATATATTGCAGTTGAATACATGTTGTTTGTTTACAAAGTTTTGTAAATGTAAACGGACACTTTTGAAACACAAACAAATTTTGCCAGATTTTTCAATCAAAAATGTTGAAGTGAGAGCTTGGGTATATGGAAAAAAAAAAGTCTAAAAGTCTGCCTTATCAAATCTTATTTTACTTTACCTTATATTATTTTACCTTACCTTATCTAATTTTATGATACATTATCTTATTTGACCTCATCTTACCTTATATTTACTGTACCTTATTTTACCTTTCCTTATCTAATTCTACCTTACCGTATTTTATTTCACCTTACCTTAATTAATTTTACCTTACCTTGTTTTACTTTACCGTAACTAATTTTACCTTACCTTATTTTACCACAACTTACCTTATCTAGGTTTACCTTACCTTTTCGTACCTCATATTACCTTATTTTTACATTACCTTATTTTACTTTACCTTATCTAATTTTACCTTGGCTTTTTTTTTTAACCACACCTTACCTTATCTAATTTTACCTTACCTTATCTTATTTAATGTCATCTAATCTAAATTTTTTTTTTTACCTTACTTCATCTTACCTTATTTTACCACACCTTACCTTATCTAGGTTTACCTTACCTTTTCTTACCTCATCTTACCTTAGTTTTGCCTTACCTTATCTAATTTTATCTTGCCTTATTTTGCCAGTTTGCCTTATCTAATTTTACCTTACCTTATCTTATTTAACATCATCTTACCTTATTTTTACCTTACCTAATTTTACCTTACTTTATTTTACCACACCTTATCTAGGTTTGCCTTACCTTTTCTTACCTTATTTTTCACCATACCTTATTTTATTTTACCTTTTCTTATTTGATCTCATCTTACCTTATTTTTTACCATACCTTATTTTACTTTACCTTACCTTATCTAATTTTACCTTACCTTATCTTATTTCACCTTACCTTAACTAATTTTAACTGGCCTTACTTTACTTTACCTTACCTTATTTTACCTCATCTTACATTATTTTTACCATACCTTGTTTTACTTTACCTTACGTTACCTAATTTTTACCTTGCTTTATTTTGCAACACTTTGCCTTATCCAATTTTACCTTATCTTATTTAACATCTTACCTTATTTTTTCACAACTTACCTTATCTAGGTTAACTTTACCTTTTCTAACCTTATCTTATCTTTACATAACCTTATCTAATTTTACCTTATCTTATTTTACCTCATCTCACCTTATTTTTACCATACCTTACTTTACCTACCTTATCTAATTTTATAACTTTTCTTATCTAATGTCATCTTACCTTATTTTACCATACCTAATCTTACCTTACCTTATTTTACCACATCTTACCTTACTTTTTCTTACCTCATCTTACCTTAATTTTACATTACCTTATTTTATTTTACCTTACCTTATTTTACCTCATCTTACCTTATTTTTACCATACCTTGTTTCACTTTACCTGACATCCAATTCTACCTTACCTTATTTTATTTAATGTCATCTTACCTTATTTTTACCTTACCTTATTTTACCACACCTTACCTTATCTAAGTTTACCTTACCTTTTCTTACCTTATTTTTACCTTACCTTAATTTACTCTACCTTATCTTATTTTGCATCACCTTACCTTATTTTTTACCCTACCTTAAAAATAACCTTAAAATGTTTTTTGTTTTGTTTTTTTTTTTGTTTGTTTTTTACATAATACAGTTGAATATATTTTGTTTGTTCACAAAGTTTTGACACCTGTGACACAGGAACAGGTTTTGTCTCATTATTTTCATCAAAAATGCTCAAGTGTGCGTTGGGATCCTTGGCTATTAAACTCTATTTCAGAGGGTACTCCACTGCTGTTGTGCATTATCTGATTAAACTACATCCCTACCTTCTGCAAGTTTACTTCTACCTATGAATTAATATAAATGTTTGTATTTTTTTTTTTTATGTTTTTGTTTTTTTGCAGACGTGAGTTCTTTGACAGTCCAACAGAAGACTGGATTCTTTGCAGCAGTCAGACGGACCGTGTCTGATGGAGGGAGCGTTAACGTTAACCCACACACCACCCACTGTGTCTGCATGCACAAACACACAAACACACACACGCACACACACACATACACACACACACACTCATATCCCACAAACCCAGAGTGGACCTGGGCCCGGTTCCCACTCTGGACAGGAGAGCATTTTCTAAGACATCCTCCATTAAAGCAGGAGTCAGAGGAATCATGGGAAGGATCCGGAACATCCACGGCCCCTTTAACTGTACTGACGCCGAGGGTAGAGGGACCCAGGATATGTAGGCTAAAAGAGTGAATGTTAACGGCTCAACCTCATTCGAGTCCAATTATTAAACCGTTGGATGCTTTCAGATATTTTGGGATTTCAATTTCCATGTGTGAAACAGAAGCGACGCTGCCCCAAAAACTGACACAAACCCAGAGAACGAGCCATAAAGGACAGTATGTCTCAGAACTAGAACTAGTGATGTGTGGAT
Source organism: Fowleria isostigma (assembly GCA_029814645.1). NCBI lineage: Eukaryota > Metazoa > Chordata > Actinopteri > Kurtiformes > Apogonidae > Fowleria > Fowleria isostigma. Next base: position 4,756,175 of record JAPTGZ010000006.1, read on the forward strand.
TGATACTGAAATATAGATATCTCCGATATCAGATCTATACACTCTAGAATTGAGGAACAAAATCAAACTATTCTTTCCGCCATTTACTTCAGGAAACGTGTGTTTGTACTTGTCAGATTGGTGGACTTGTGTTTCGGTGTAAAAGTACAAATAAAACCAAAGACAGACTGGTTATAAAGTCTGGGTCTGAGTCACACTGGAGTGAATGAGAGAAAAATCATCTCTGTGACTTAGAGGTCTGTAGGTCAAAATAAAACATTTTCAGATGTGAAATGTGAGAGTTACAAAGATTTGTTTGTAGATTTTCTAACATAAAACCCAAACCTCTCCACTCTGAGTTCCAGAGGGGACAATTTCAGCCAATCAGCTGTCAGTATTCTGTTCCCATTGTATGTGAATGGGGTTTGGTACGGTGTTCAAAAGACGTTCAGGATATTGTTATGACGTGTCACATATATAATCTTTGGGTCATTCCACACATTTGTTGTATTTCAGAATAATTTTAGGATCAATCATGTGAATGGTAGACACTGGAAAATGGACCCATTTATTTCAGATGGACACATTTGGCTGTTTTTTTGAGTAACTTTAAAGAAATATGTTCATCAGAATGTGAATCCAGATAATATCACATCTTTATAATCCAGGATAAAATTTAAGGAATAATATGTTTTGGTCTATTTTCAACGCTCTGAGACACATTTATACTCAAGTTTATGTAGAAGTCATAAGTCAGTCTGACCAACAGTAGTCCACTAATAATAATAATAATAATGATTATAATAATAATAATAGTCCACTGGGACTTGAATTACATAAACACATGTGATACTTTTGATACTTGGGTCATTTGAGGTCATGTACACCAGTAGAAAGTAGATCAACTATTGGATCTGGTCCAAATGATTGGTGGAACTACTTCTTCTTCTGCCTGGGTAAGTGTGTACAGCGTCACGATTCAGAGATATGTGTGAATGATCGATACTTCTGTACTGGCAGAGTTCAAAGGTCGGAGGTTCTGAGCAGAAAACGAACAGACTAAAGGGAAAACAGAAAATACTAGGGGTGTAACAAAATAGGCAATTCACAAAATGATACAAAATACAATCCAGGGTTCACGATACGAAACAAAGATTAAATAAAATCACCTGATGAAGATAACGAGTTTGATGAAAAATAATGTGTCTGTAAAGTTGGTCAGTGTGACTATGGGTGTGTTTGTTCTACCGATTATAAAGAAAGGATAAAAATGCATTTAATTTAACAATCTACTGGTTCTGTTTATTATTATTAAACATAAATGACAATGAATGAAAACTTTTGTCTTAGTGGGCAGTGGGAGGAGCTTCTCTTTGTGGTATCGTTGTAAATGATACATCATGTTGATTTTCTGATCTATCATACACATTTCCCAGTAAAAATATGTCATCGTATTGTATGTGTGTTGAGTGTAAAGACACTACTGTGTCCGCTGTCTATCTATCAATGAGAGGTGGGGCTTCCCAGCACTGCGAGAGAGAGAGAGAGAGAGAGAAAGAGAGAGAGAGGAACAAGCTGTGGCCACAGCAAATTGTCCTGTGCACGGTGGACGGAACGGGACGGAACGGTTATTTTCCTTTATTTAACTCACCGATCATGTACATAGATGCTCATTTAAACTCAGATTAAAGTTGAGGTTTAATTAAACAGAGAAAACTGAACAAAATAAAGTGACTTTTTTGCAAATCTGTTGTAGAAGACAACAGTGTTTCCATGGTAACTACGGAGCCTCTGAACGCCCAAATGGGTCATATCTGATGGCCATGAAAAGATGAATAACTGTATTTTACACCAATTACTTACAAGTATTGATAGGATGAATGGATCAACAGGGATTAAACAGTTTAGATCAGTGGATCATGATTATGTTGTGGTCAATGTGAATGTTTGGGTCTTTATGGGTTTGAGTTTATGGGCGTGATACGCATGGTTTTAAAGGGTTAAACTCAGTTACAGTTGAATAAAATGCACATTATTACCACTTTCACTTGTCTATGCTCAGTCCCTCTGAATATGTGCGTTCACACCTCAACCGACCTGCAGTTTGTAGTAACACACATGTGCCACCAGATGGAGATGAAAGCCTATTAAAGGTGGAAATATTCGGTCAGATGAAATAATCCTAATACTACAGGGGTCTGTTTCACAAAGCAGGCTTAGTGAAAACTCTGAGTTTGTTAACCCTAAAACAAGGAAAACTCTGAGGGAAACTCAGGGTAAACAGACTCAGAGTTTTCATTAAGCCTGCTTTGTGAAACAAACCCCAGGTGTTTATCCTGGACGTAGAAGAGGCAGTGTTGACTTCAGTCAGTAGAACCTTAATGTGAAGCCCCGCCCACCTCCTTCACATCAGACCCTCATACGTTATGTTTTAGCCTCCTGCCTCTGCTCCCCGTTTATCACTGTGAGGAAACACGGCCGGTAAAAAAAAAAAAAAAAGAACCATCCCAGTGATTCTGCAAACTCAGCCTTGTTCCTCCAGGATCAATGGATTCAGTTTATTTCAGTTCAGTCAGCATCGGCTCATGGGATGGAAAAGTTTCTACCACGTCCAACATTCTGTCGTTTTGTTTTTCACTCCATGGTAATTCTATTTCATATGAGTTCTGCTTACATCCACAGACAAATGTAATGATGTTTAAGACCTTTTTAATATCTCTATGAGGAAACAATAATACCATTACTGCAAATAAATAAATGTACAAACTCAACTAAGCATTATATATTTACTAAAGACTATGAATGCTGTTGTCTGAAGAAAGAAAAGCCACAGCTCCTCTAAACTAGGCGTACGCTGATCTGATCTTGTATATCAAAATGACATAGGCAGTATTTTTGATAGACAACTTTGGCTGGTATTTTTTATGTGTCAGTATTTATAATCTAATATTTGTTCTTCTGCAAAATTAAGGGAGTTACGTCAACAGTTGGGTATTTTGAAAATCATGAACTTGAGTTTGACCTTTTAGGTGGTTTTCTTTTTGTCAGACAAGTGAATTAGCGGGAGCCTTTATTGTGAAAACTTCCCAGCCCAGTCAGCTGTTTTAAGGACACATCAGCAACGATCATTTGACAGCTCTGATGAAGGCTGGAGGATCAGCCCAAACCACCAGCAGGTAAAGAAACATCTCCCTCTAATTCACTTGTCTGACAAAAAGAAAACCGCCTATGAATTGAATATGGAAGACGTAACGAATACAACCAAGTTACTGAGTTTAACCTTTCAAAGGTCAATAAAATTAGCACCAAATGAAAAACCATATTAGACATCCTATTAAGTCGATAATACAAAGTTAGTTGATATTGAACCGTTTGTACCGAAATACGAACAGTTTTCAGTATATTGACCAATGCCGATTAATCGCTGATTAGCTATAATCAGTCGGGCTCTATTCCAAACCTTTTAAGAATTTTTAAGGTCTTGAAATCTCAAAATAAACTAGACAATGTCCACATTTGGAAATTGCAAGTGGGGCTCAGGGCTTTTTTTTTGGGGGGGGAGGGGCGTAATGCTGGCTTGACTCTGAGGGTAACTGAATGAGGCCTTCTGGAATGCTTGTTGCCATGGTAATGCTAATGCTAATATTTTGACTAACACATGGGGGTTTGGAAGTCTCACCTATCGGAAACCGTAAATCCCATCCACATACCAAACATGTTCCTGCATTGAGGCCAAAAATACCTGCGTTTCAAAGTTTAAATGAGGTTTGTAGGAGAAAGTATGGCGAAGCAGTAGCAGTCAGAAAAAAAGTCAATTTTTTTTTGTTGTCCGCATTGTAAGTCAATGGAATTTTTGGTGGTTTTTTTCTTCTTTTGCATTTGTGTGCAAAAACTGTATGAGATGTTGTTACGATGTGTGAGATATAGAGTCTTTAGGCCAAGCTGAACAATTTTTGTATTGACTCTATAATTTTGGGATCTAGTCGTTTGGTAATGGCAGCCACTTGAACATAGCCCCATTCATTGCAGATGGACAGATTTGGCATGTTTTTTGCTACTTAAATCCATGCATCACATTGTTTCACTGGGTCATAGCATGCGTCTCCAGATTCAGCCGTACATTTTTCCCTTAATGTATTTGGATCTATTTCCAACACCCTAGGAGGAGTTGCAGGATGAAAAAAAAGTGTCCGGAAGATGAATAATATTAAACGTACAGATGTACAACAGTGGTCCGGGCCTGTTTACTGCCCCGAGCCCCTGACATTATAAGAGTTTAAGGCTCCACGAAGAACCTGTTAACGTGGAAAATCACTGGTATGTCCTCAAACATAGACTACAAAATGTAACATACATGAATAATAAATACAACAGGACGCGTTGATAGTGACATGTCATCGCTGACAGCAGAAACGACAATAGGAGGAATGAAAAATGACATGTCAGTATTCAGAAAAAAAAAATACAAATCCTGTGTGAGGTTCAAATAGTCTGTCTAACCTTTGGAATCAAACAGTTGAACTCTGCACAGAAACAAACAGCAAAGGAGTGAAGGAAGAGGCCTGTTAGAGCTGATAACGTTACATCGACACAAAGTGTTATAAAAACTCAGACTATTACATTCATTCATTCATTCATTTTCTGAACCCGCTTTATCCTCACTAGGGTCATGGGGGTCGCATGGAGCCTATCCCAGGGCGAAGGCGGGGTACACCCTGGACATTTTGCCAGTTCATCGCAGGGCTGACAGACTATTACAACTGGTCAGTAATGTTAGATTATAAATGATTGATTCACTTATAATATTATAAAATTATTACATTATGTCAAGATTTATTTTTAACCCACTTATTAATGTAACAGCTGACACAAAATGTTAGAAGTTATAGCATTATGACAAAAGCTTTTTACATTATGCACTTAGCATTTCGTAACATTATAGACTATATGTCATGTCACAATTGATAACCGAAAGTAGAAGCTGGAGTGGGGTACTGTCATTTCCACAACATGGCATCTCCTGTTCCGAGTGTACGTTGATCTACTTCCCCTCCACCATCTCCCTAAAATTAGACAAGACGATGTGGTGCGAATGGTGAATGACCATTCCACTGTTAAAGTGTCAAAGCTGGACAAGGGATATAAATTCTTCTTTGAGAATTTTAGCGTCAACTACAGAGGTAAGTCCTTTTTGCATCCTGCTAGCTTCTGAGGCTAATGGTAGCTAGTCGCTAGCTTCTCAGTTAAACAAAACTAAATATTTTAGACTACAGACAGATACTTGTTTGGAATAACTACATGTTAATTACACGTAAACCTAGCAACTGCCGGAAGTGGTCCATACACTGCTTCGTGATTTTCCATGCACCAGATGCAAAAAGTGTGACATCATGCTGGGTTTCCATGACAGTTTTGCGCAAAATAAAAGCAACAATTCTCCAATTTCGACAAAGTACTTGTAGGTGTTGAACAGTTTTGAATTCTGATGCATGAGTCTAGTAAAGTCCCGTCTACCCGTCTCATAATATTTCGTAATTCTCGTAGAAACAGAGGGGCATCTGTTCGTATCTCACAGCCCTCTGCAGGTGTGTCTGATCATTTCAAGGCAAAGTTCTTGACAGCGTTCACACAAAATGGATTCTGGGAGACAACTGTACAGAATTCACCAACCACCTGAGGATCCAGAGTTTCCCAAACACCCGGGCAACGTTTAATGAACTGTTTATGTAATTGAACCTCTAGCAGCACCAGACTTGTCATGCCTGTGACTAGTGAAGATGCGCAAAATGTGTTTCAATGACACTTTTGTTCAATACTTCTATATCAAAACATCTCTAAAAAAAAAAGAAAAAGCCTCATGAGAGCGTAAAAACTTTTTTTTAATCTTTGACAGTTTTTGCAACATTTCTGTTGAGGCTTATTGACCAGTCATTGACCAGACGAGTTTTTATAACATTTTTTCATAACATTATTTGTCGTTGTAACGTTATCAGCTCTAATAAGGCTTTAAATGAAACATGATGAAGATCATGTGAAAATAGAATCACAGGCAGAACACTGATAGTCTGGTGTAAACACAGCCATAGACGGGTCAGGCGGAGGTCAGTTTATCAGAATATTTCCTCTACAGGTGGTGTATTGGAGCGTCTTGGAAGGTGTGTGTTCATGTGTGTGTGCTGACGGAGGATCAGGGTTAAACAAGATTAAATGTTCTGAGAAAATGTCTCCTGGAGTGCAAACAGACAGGCCAGAAGGAGAGACAGAATGCCACCGTTTCCTGGAAACTGTTAATTGAAAATACATCAAATGGCGCCGATATTAGTACAATGATTTTAAGAGAGGGTTGAATATGGAGGAAAAAAACCAAACAAAAAAGAATAAACCATTATCAGAGAAACACCAAATTAAGACCAAATTAAATCAAATGAGGAAACAAATCAATCAAATGAATTAAAAAATGCAAAAAAAAAGGCTTTTTTTGCTTCGGGGGAGGGGGGGGAGTGTCTGAGGGAAAATAGATTCTCCAAACTTACTGCTTTTTTGTTTTCCTTTTTTTCTTTTACTGTTGCTTTATTCAGTAGAGAGTGGCAAGTAGCCTACAGAACAGAGATGAGCACATGGTCACAGCACCAGCAACACACACACACACACACACACACACACACACACACACACACACACACACACACACACACACACACACACAC
>JAPTGZ010000006.1:4951343-4968065 GCA_029814645.1 Fowleria isostigma
AAAGAAAAGTTAAAGTAACTTCAATATATATAATATGAGTGCGTGTATGTGTATATGTGTGTGTTGGGGGGGGGCATTGTAACAAGTGAATGGGAACAAGGGTTTTTTATACTATGTATCTGTATTTTAATGTATGTGTGTTTTGCTTTTTAGACTGTTTCTTTTTTCTACTGAAAAGCCCACCCAGGGACGAGGGTTGCGAATTAGCTTAAAGCTATATACTCTGTGTGCAACACATCAGATTTTCTTCTATGTTTATTGCACTGCCCCTGTCAAATAAATAAATAAATAAATATTATTGAGTGTATAAGTGTACAGTGTGGTGTACATAGGTGATACCGCTCATGACAGACTTCAGTAAACAGATGAAACTCAGCATGTTGCACTGGAATGCTAACTTCTTGGTAAATTCTGGAAAATCTTACAACAGCAAGTAAAGAAACTGTCATAAAATAAACCCCTTAGTGTATATTTTCAATGTTTCCTTTATAGCAGCTCAAAAGAACACACAGTGAAGAAGTAAATTATTCCAAAATCAATGTTTTGGTGATTATAATCTGTTGGGTTTTAATAGTATTAATTTCTTTTGATTAAGTACATTTGTGTCCTGTACATTGTGTCAGTTAATTTGGTGTACTAATGCATGGTTACAGCTGATTCCCTTGACTTAAGTGCAAACATACATGCGTGCATGGTGAAACTGGGGTGGGAATAAATAAGATTTGCTGCTTCTCACTCCTTCTTGGGTTACTAGGGTTGTATATTAATGGTGAATTGCTGTATAAAGTTAAATATTATGTATATTGTGAACACATATTGGGGTTACAACCAATGTATTGATGTATATTTCTCTATGAATACTTCTTTATGTATATTTCTCTATGTATATTTCTATTTGCATATTCTCTATGTATATTTTTCTATGTATATTGTGTTTACAGCAAACTCTCCATGTATATCTGTGTACACATAATGAGATGTATATGAACAGTACTGAATATTGTACAGTTTTGGGGTTCAACTAAAGCAATGCTCCGACAATATACAGCAGTTTAAATCAGAATATAAAGAAATGGTCTTGAAACAATGTAGACATGAAGGACTGTGAAGGTTATGTTGTTGTTTTTTTAATTTTTAATTTATTTTTATCTTGACATTATCTACTATACATATTTACATTTTTTTTTCTCTTTATTGGGCACATTTGTGTTCTGTATGTGTGTTAAAGTTAGTTTTGGTGTACTAATACATGTTTACAGCGGCTTTCTCTGGTATAACTGCAACCATACAAGTTTAAGTAGTGAAACTGGGGGTGGGAGTAAATAAGTTTTACTTCTTCTCATTTCCTCTGGGCTACTAGAAGTGTATGTTAATAGTGGAATGTTGTATATAGTTATCTATATTTGTGTGCACATAATACATATGAATGTATATGATATCTGGATCTCTGGTTGTTTCTGTTATTGTGAACAATGTTGTAGATGTAGTGCACAAGCTCAAATAATTTAAAAAATGTATATGTAATTAGTATTCCAATAGAGTGTATAAGCTTGAAATAAACTACTCAACTATAAACTAATAAGTTGTAGTTTTTACTTTTACTTAAGTAAAGGAGTTGAATCAGTACTTCTACTATATTAAAGCATTTTTTTCACTCAAGCTGTACTTCTACTTAAGTACAAAATGTGAGTACCTTTACCACCTCTGTTTAAAGTAAATGTAGGCAACTTAGTAAAAAAAAAAAAATACTGCATCCTCAAATGACGCGAGACTACAATCATACTAAACGCCAAATCTCACTCAGGAATCGCGAGATTTGGCCAGCTGTTTCGTCTGTGTGTGTTTTTTTTTTTTTTTTTTTTTTTAGACAGTGAACGCTAGTCGGTCAACACGTGGGGAGGAGAGACTGACTTTCCACAGGGACACATTTGAAAAACTTGCATACTGACATTATATCACTGTTGCTTTCATCGTGGCGGCGTCGAGGACCTTAAACTACTGTAAGTAAACGTACAGCTCCGGTAAGGAAGGCGCAATTTGAGTCACGAAGGGGGAAAGAACACGCTAGTGTGTAGCAACATGTTCACACAGCGTGACTTAGTTGAAATGCACTCAAAAGGCTGCAGCACACACACCGAACAAACTACACTAACACATGGACTTGGTTACCTGTCGACATAAATCGCTGTTGCTCTCCGGTATCGGCAGTTGAGTCCAACACACGCATGTCATTGAACGATTAGCCCCCACATCTTTCTCCAGCAGTCAGCACAGTCCGGCTAGCTAGGACTGTTGTGTAACTTCTGCCTTTACACCGTCGGTCTTTCACTGTCTGTAGCTTCTCTATCAATCCAGTCGTGATGCATTTTTAGGTAGAATCAGTAGAAATCGGTTGTCAAAAGCAAGAAAGAATCGGTTGCAGTTTACGCAAGGCCGATACCGGCTAGCTAGCTAACGTGTGAAGGTCTGAGGCCCATGCAGGACAAACCAACTCAGATGTCCTTTAACCCCCCCCCCGGCACAGGGGCACCGAGGCTCTCCGGTACATTTGTGTGAAACAGTTTGATCCAGTACTTTTGCATTTATACCCTAATGCATTGCACAGTATGGGGGATTATATGGTTTTTACCCCAAACACGAAGCTGTGCCGATGTGGCTAACCTCCTACGGCCATGCAGTTTGGGGTGATAATAATGCAGCAGAGGTAATGTGCATTAACCAGCCGTGACATTTCTATTGTGGCTTTGGTTCCAGACGTTTATCCTAAACAACATGCTGGGTTCAGCCTGTCCTGCACTGCGGCCTCCTACCCAGCACTGCCTGCTTGATCCCCGGTGGTGTAACGTTAGCCTCAGGTCACAACCACCTCTGGCACCGGGTTTCACTTGAGACAACGTTACACTAAACACCCCTCATGTACGCACAGGTCATTTAACAAACCCCATTAAGTGTCCGACCCGCTTTACATTTCATTATAGTAGTTCCCATTCAATTACACGAGTCAGGGTTAAGTTTCTGTTTCAATAAATTGCACTCGTCCCCCTACTTTGTCTGCTCGTTAACGTCCTGTTTGATTAGTTCCCACGTTTTATGTAGTACGTGAATCCGTCAGCTCGTTAGCGTCCGGTTTGATTAGTTCCCACATTATATGAAGTACGTGAACCCGTCTCGAGGCTCGTGGGAACATGATACTAGTTTTGTGTGCTGTTATCCTCCGATGTACTTTAATTGCGTGGTTGCAAATGTATAGTTGGAGCTAATTCAGCCATCCGTGTCATGTTAAAACTATTTGTTCCGCTGGTTCATTAGGCTAAATACGGCATGAGACAAGGCTAACAGGATTGTTTATTGTAAGCGACTCTGGTCCCGTTTTAACGTCTTACGGCATTATTAGCATGTACCGTTAGCGAAGTGTTAGCTAACTGACACAGTCCCGTTAGCAGCGACACCAAACCGTGGCCAAACTTGGTATTAGGAGCAACTTCTCTGCGTGTCATGTCACCGTGGACGTGACTGTAGTTGGGAGGGAGGGAGAGTGGGGGGTACTGTTGAGTCGTGTGTCAGCTAAATTAGCCGTTTTTCTGCCTCTTATCTTGTTGTTAACCTGTTTAGTTTAAGGTTAAAACTTGACGCCGGTACGTGCTGGGCTGTTAGCGGCTGTTGGCAGACGTTTAACTCCAGCACATCAGGTGTGATATTTCAGATATTCTCCGTGACAGTTGAATGATAATAATGTCCGTTTAATTATGGACAAATGTCATCTAAATGTGGATACATCTGCTAGCAAAAAAAATATATATATATATATAGTCTTTATACCAAATGTTGGGCAGTAAAGCGTGCAGGGCGGTGTGTAAAATCAAGCTAACCCCTGCTGCCTTTCATATAACTCCTGTTCAGAGATTGGGCACGTATGCTCAGCGATAAGCACTGACTGCAGATAGAAAGACTTGTTTTGAGAAAAACCTGTCTAGCGTAAATAACCGGGTGAATGCATAACAGATGCATAATAGTGACAGTGCCGGTGTGTTGTTGGTGCGGAAGGTGCTGTGTATCCATAGTGTAAGCTGCTTAGGTCGCCTTCGCTCAGCACCACACTGATGGTCTGGAGCATGTCAGTACACTTTGACCACTCCCCTATCTGAACTACCACCAAGGTCACAGTCTCAAACTTGACTGGAAAGTGAAGAAATGCGCCAACCAGCACCAATCCTACTTGTAAGGAGGGTTTTATATTCGTTTGGCTGCATGCACAGCAGCCAGTCAACTTGTGTTGTAACCTTGTCCAAGGTGAGTGTGTTGTCGGCCACCATTTCACAGGCACATGTATGCTCTACAATCAGTTTCCCTTTTATATTTGACTTACAACATGCTTACTTGGAAATACTGATGTCACATTTTGCAGCTGTAGGGACTAAACATTTCTTAATACAGTCAGGATTAGACAGTTGGTCTGGTTTCAGTGAGCCTCAAGTCAAGACCAAGAAGCTGTTTCTCTTCTATGGTGGAAGAAGTGTACACATATTTTTACTTTTTAAAAGTACAAACGCCCCAGTGAAAGTAAAGTTAAATGTAATTGACTAAAAACACCAAATACAACATAAAATGCAATTTTCTAAGTAAAGCATGTGCGATTTTTATATAAGTACAGTACATAAGTGAATATTGTTTGCTACAGTCAGTGCATTCAATGTGATTTAAAGTTTGTAGTTTAAGATTAGAGGTAGACTGATATATTGATTTGAAAAAAAACAATATCATCCATTGGCCTTATTTTTTTTTTTTTTTTGAAAGAGTATAGTTGATCAGTAGTAAAATGTTATAAGATATTTGAGTGACCTGAGTGTTTCAATTGTATTTTATGGTAAATGTGCTTTAAAAAAATTCGGCCTCAAAATACAACATAAAATGCAAACGTACAAGTAAAGCATGTGTCAGTTTTATAGAAGTACAGTTCTTAAGTGAATATTATTGGCTGAAGTCAGTGCATTCAGTGCGGGCCTTAAAATTTAAAATGACATTCATACAGGTATAAACCCACATTGGAGCCATATGTCCTATAAGTAAATGCCCATTAAAGCTGACTTTATTTGAGTAGTGTTTGGTCAGGTTCCAGTTTTGCCTGTCTGGTGACGAGTGCGGGCATAAGCTGACTGGTTTTATGCAAACCAGTGTCCTCTGTTATCACAAGTTGTGTCAAATTTAAAAACTGTCCTGAGTCAGTAACTAGTGCCAACAGTGCCACATCGATGAATAAGTTACAGCTTGTTTTTATTAATAACCAGTTAAACACCAAAGTAGGTGACATCCAACAATTCAACAATATAGTTGGATGTGAAGCTCATGGATGGGCTGTGGTCATAAAATATAGATAAGGCCGAATGCTTCACTCTCTGCTGCTTGTTACTGGTGGGTTTAGCTTAAAGGTCCTTGACTACCGCCACGTGGACTGGAGGTGCTGTGCTGTCAGTCATGGGCTTTGGTTTCTGTCATTACAAACTGATCTCATGAAATTGCATTGTGTAAGTCACAAAGTTTCTTATGATATTTGATGTGCAATACACGTATATTTTTTAATATGCATGTAATTCAGCGGCATTTGATGTGTGTCAATTTACACCAAGATCTCCGGTTCACATCACTCTAACCCCAGCCCTAACTGTAGTACGTGCTATTTGACACTGCATAAACATACATGTGGAAGGCTTATAATGCATGCAGATAACACGCAATACAAAGTGGTGTGTATATTTGCACGATTTTATGATATCACGTTGGTCATGATGTTCCACTCAGGCTCATGCTGTATGTTTCCACTGCAGAAACTTCACAGTACGGGGGAGGGGTAGGTAGGTAGGTACCATGTCTCTGTGCAGAGTTAATTGTATGCGATTATTATGCGACCATTTTGGCTGTAGAATGAAAGCAGTGCCTGTACATCGGTGTTGGTCCACTTATACATTATTCTTTTATTTGTAAAACTACACTGATTCTCCCAGTTTATACTATTTACTTATCTTCTGCGTGGCTGTAGAATGACCTTGTTTCTTTCCTGCTCTGGGTCTACCCAGTTAGCACCACCCAGGAGTTTTTGGGATTGTTTGGAGTATCTATCCAGTTAGACCCTGTAAAGGTTCCTGTAGTTTGATCCACGTGGGCGGTTCTTGTTGCAGAGACATGCACCAATGGCTCCACCCACGTAAAACTACCCAGAAGTTCTTGCGGTTCCTGAAGGTGCTAAATTCAACGTACACTGCTGTAGTCCAGTCTGAGGGTTTGACTCGGGGCCTAGTCTCATTTGCTAAGACACCAGTTCATTCAAACGTTCTCACTAGCTGAACTTGACTAGCTTAATTATTTCTTTTATATGGATTTTAAATGACACATTTGAGTTGGGACAATTTTTTTTTCATGGGAATCAACATTTGGCGGTGTAGTAAAAGGCAGGATCATCCTGTCAGTGTGTTTAGGGATGCTCTGAAATGAGACTTTGCGCAGTTATGTAGAATATATCAATCCTGTGTATTCCCTTTTGGTGTATTTTGTCAAATGGACACAGATTAAGCTGAATTACTTTGCTATCAAGAGGAATAAAAAAAACTTGGTGTGTGCACATTAGTAAAGTCTCTAGTGTGTAGTGATGTAACCATATGAAAATGTCGTGACCAAAATGATCACGGTTATCATTATATTGTGGTATTTCCACCGTTTCATGGACCTGACTACAAATGCAGATAAAAGCAACTCCACTATTTTAAACAGAGTAATGTGGCACAAACATTATCCACATTAAACCTTTTAGTGGGGAAAAAGATCTGTGGAGTGCTGTCTGTGCAGGCGCCTTCCATGTTTTTAAAGTCCAAACATTACACATCTGCATGTGTGCCTGGAGTGCTGCTGCTTCTCCAGGAAATGAGCAGTATCACCGTGAGCTTTTCAAAGTGCGGAAATCAAACACGGTTTAATAATGATTAGAATTTGAAACGGTAATACTAACTGCCAGGAACTTTACCGCGGTTTATCCTTATACCGGTAATCGTTACATCCTTAATAGTCTACACGGAAGTTTACTCAGGAACGGAGGACTGGTTGGACTATAACTTTATCAATTTAATATGGGCTTTCCTCTGTCTAGTTTGCATTTGTAATTAACAAAGACATCCTCCACCCATCACCCTGATGTGCTCTTGGTGTAGTCTTTCCCACCACTTTGGGAGTGAGTCATCATGTCTATGCATAATTCAGCAGAGGGCCCACTGTCTGTCCAGGCCTTCAGCCTAATCCTGGATTGTGTTTAGAGGACTGTCCTCAGCCGTACAGGGATACCTTTAAATACTGAGGAGTTTGTGCAGATGCATTAGGATGACCTGTCTTTGAGCTGGAACAGCCAATCGATGATAAAGTAGTTGATTGTTAGTGACTTTTCCAGTGACAAGCATCTTTTTGTCTGTGGGTAAAACAGAAATATTTCTTTATTGTGTTGATAATCATCCCTTTTTAGCCATATACAAGCATCTGCATAAAACTGACTGAAATGTTACATTTTGTCATTTCCACATCCTTCTCCTCCATTAGAGATAATATTGGTATTTTATAATGCCATTCTCATTAGTTTGGATATTACAGTTGGGTTAAATCTGGCTGGGCGGTGAGTTTACATGGCTTGACTTGCAAAAAAGTACAGTGTTCAATGCCAAATAAATGGCTATTCTACTTCAGTGGGTTAACAGCATGTGTAACTAAACTGTGGATGATATTTACATGTACAAATGTCTTAAAATTAAAAATGAATGATTAAATCAATTGTTTGACAACTAATTATCATCTACAATACTGATCCTGGCAGCCGTGATCCCATATATTAGGTGAGTGCATGTGTGTGAGCGACTGCCAGTGAGCGCTGTGACTGGGATCATAGCAGGTTGTGATTGAGTCACATCCGCCCCATGTGATGCATTCCTCCTGCTCGTAGGAGGCCTGTCCCAGTCTGTTAAGGAAAGGCATGCACACATGGCCTTTTTTTAACGATCGGAGTCACCTCCTGCTTGGTGCCACATCAGGAATTGGGGGAACAGAAAGTTCAGAGGGCAGCTTGGCTCCATTTGTACTGTATTTTAATTTTTTTAAATCTATATTTTTTTGCTTTCCTTGAACAATCCTTCATTTTTAGATTTAGACCCAATCTACTGATGGTTCAGTTGGTGTACAGCTGCACCTGTGAAATACGACCGCCAGCAAGAAAATACTCCAACATTCAATAAGGTCAACTTCAATGGTCTTCATTGAAGGTGATAGAAAAGTGATTTAAATTTTTTTTTGTTTGATGTCCATTATAGAAAAACCAAACCCATATCCCTGCAAATACTTGTTCACTTACAGTGATTCCAGGTCTGGCCTCTCGTGTTGGAGATGGAAAGCCCCTCTGCAGTGCTGCGTTCAAGATTTGTGGTTTCAAAACCTCCTGTCATACTGCTCACTCCAGAAGAAAACCATAGGAATATGTGCATTAAACAAACTGGACATATTGGTGTTTGTTTTAGACTTTTTCCTCATTGAAAGCTGATCATGTTTATCATAAACCAGTATTAGTGTCTCAATACAATAATCACAGTGGATGTATAAATCATTCATTCATTCATTCACTCAAACATGCAACCAAAACAAAAACAAGTGTTGTGCTGCCTCTTGGCCAGGCCATCATTTTAAAGAAGAAATGGTTGAATAAAGGTTAAGGAAATAAACAAATATTTAAATATTTGAATTGTCTAAAATTGTATTTGTAGTTTCAATTAATAGCTCATTGTTGGAATGAAGTCTTTGCACAATAAGGAACCTTTAATAACACCTTTTGTTAATCATATTAGGTGTGACCCATTCTTTCATCCTGCTTTTTATAGGGTCTAGATATCAAGGTTTTCCTTTTAAAACCAGAAAAACTAAGCCTAGCACTGAAACTGAACCCATTCATTCATTTTTTTGTACCCGTTTTATCCTCACTAGGGTCACAGGGGTCGCTTGGAGCTTATCCCACCTACTTAAAGGCAAAGGCGGGGTCCACCCTGGACTGATAAAACTGAACTCAACAAAGACTATTGAAAAATTCAACAGTACGATTGATCAGATCTTGTTTGTTTGGATTTGTGAAGCATTTAACTTTTCTAACTTTTTTTTTTTGTTGTTTGTTTCTATTTTCCAGGTGTAGCTGTTAGACTCTTGTGGAAATGCCGCTGAGGTTTCGCTCTATTGTTCCCTACACGCTACCCGGAGTCCTCGCGCTTATCGGCTGGTGGTGGTACATCTCACGGAAAAAAGAGCGGCACATCGGCCATGAAAGCCTGGAGGGACGCGCCTCTTCTCCATCCACTGTGGGCCTTAGAACATCGTCTCCAGTAGAGGGCAGCAATGGGTTGATAGAAAAAGCCACCGTATCCCCCTCTGATGACCCAGAAAGCTCCACCCACAGACCCACAGAGGTCAGCACGAAGAGAATAAAACAGGGTGAGATTCCCCAGATCCCTGTCCAAGACAATGAAGCGCCACCATCACTGGAGCACAGCGGCGAGACAGTGGTAAGATCAGAGATTGCGTTGTGTACGAGTCTGGGCGCAGCCGGACCTAGCGCAGAGGAACGCCAGCAGATGGAGCTGAAGCAAAGCCAAGCATCTGCATCAGAGCCCCAACAACAAACGGGCCACACAGTAGAGGAGGTCCAATCCACCCAGTTTACCAAAGGCACCAGCTCCGCCCCCTCAGGCATTCACCCCTCTGATGCGGAGAGGCCAGAGCCCGAAGGGGAAGTGGCAACGCACCAGGGCAGCATTGGTCCAGAGGAGGAGATATGTGCAGGCAGTTCAGCGTCACCACCAGAGGCAGATTCTGTAGATGCGCCCACTTCAGTGCAGGATTTCAAAAACCGCATCCTAGCCAGCACACCTACCTCCCCTGCTCCAGCCCTCGCCCAGACCTCCACAGTCCACTTTTCAGCCCAGGACCCCTCGTTATCCATCCCAGACAACAAAGCGAACAGCGGCGGCAATGAGCAGGACCTGGAGCTTTTGGCGGCTGGACTGATAACTGAAGTGATCTCCGCAGCTACCAAAGAGGTCCTGGGTGTCACCAGCTGCCAGCTTACAGATGGCACAAGGCTATGTTCCCAACAGGACCGCCCCCTGACTGGCCCCTCCCAGATGAGATGTGAGGCCAGGGATATGCTGAAAACCGTGGAGGACGACGTGAAGGCAGTGCCTAACGGATGCTCCTCGACTCCAGTGTGGGAGCCAAGCAGCTCCCAGAAAGGCCACTGGTCCACACACCAGGCAGCACAAAGCGCACCGCTGCTAAACATGAAACTTAAAGGGGAGGAGGCCGCGGCGTTGGCGGAGGACTCGGCCTGCAGCACGTGCCACTCTGAGGATGGCATCAGCAGCGAGGACCTTCAGAATAGCACGTTTGACAACCAGATGGATGCCATCCAGGTGACAGACTTATCGGTTAGAGAAGCCACACAGCCTCAGTTGGAGGCGGACGGCTCCACAGAAGCGACAGTTTTGGCCTTAAGTGAAGAGAACTCTGTG
The DNA here is from genome assembly GCA_029814645.1 of Fowleria isostigma. NCBI lineage: Eukaryota > Metazoa > Chordata > Actinopteri > Kurtiformes > Apogonidae > Fowleria > Fowleria isostigma. Next base: position 4,961,918 of record JAPTGZ010000006.1, read on the forward strand.
GATGCTGTGTGTGATCTGAAGAGGCTCAACGGGATGGGCCTCAGGAACGGAGCTCATGGGACATGTGACCTGGAGACGGACCAGTCTGGAGGTGAGACATCAGTCTGAGTTTGATTTGGCTTTGGGTGATAAATCCAGACTAGTGCATTGACCTGTGGGGATCCACGGGGTCAAGATGCTGTTGTGTGTTTGTGCATGTTGTACCACATTTGTCCAGCAGCCGCCAAAGTGTTCATGATTGTAAGACTGTTGTATTCCAAAATTAGTAACATCTCCCAAAATACTGGTTCCATCAACTGGCTGTTTTTGCTAGTCTGTTTATTGACTTTAAATACACAAGTATGACAAACTGCAGCAGTCAGCGCTGTATGGATTTTGTACACACACACACACACACACACACAGGCCACTTGGCTTTTATATATTTTTTTCTCCCATCACTGCATACAAGTTTGTACAGGTGCTTAAAATCCTTAAAAATACTTACTTTTAGTGTTGTGTTTTTAAGGTCTAGATAGTGCTTGAATTTTAGTTGAAGTGCTTGAAAGTGCTTTAATTATAACTCTGTGATGTGACTTATTTATTCATTTTGATATTAACTCTCCCAGGTTATATAACAAGCCAAAGCTATTTACAGAGCGATTATGCATTTTGAAAAATAAAACTATCAAAAAGAAAAAAATCCCAGGTGTTCTCAGGTCGATTCCAGGTAAATTTTATCTTAATCTTTGTTTCAGTGTGAGTGTGTCTTTCTGTGGGGGATACTCTGGGAGTTTTCTCCATGTTTTTTGATTTGGTCATCCTGGTTTCAGTAACATATCAGTTGTCATAATCTCTTCAATCAAAGGCAGTTTGTTTTATTTTAAATTGTCCATTAGTTGCAAACTCAGAAACAATGATGACAGTACATCATATTAACTCTGAAAATCAGATAACTTTATAAATCCCGGGGGAAGTTATGTGTGTTACAGTTCATTCAGGAATAATAAGTAGCAGGAAAGAAATTATCAATGGAATAGACAAAAAATAACTTGCACACACTCTTAGGGCTGCACAATTAATCAGTTTTAAATCAAAATCAGATTTTTTTTTTAAAAATTAAGGTGATTTTTAAAACGAGGTAATCATCAAAATGATTTCATCTCTCTCGTGTCTCCAGGCCATGCGTCTCCACGCCTATACCCTCTGGGCTACTGTAGGCTCCTCCTCCTAACTGTGACAACGGTCTTTTACAGAACTCCATGTAATGACCATGGACCTTAAATCTGTGATGGCATCACAGAATTGCAGAGCTCCAGTTCATACTCAGGCTCCGTGTCCGGCACACAGCAGAGCTCCGGGTCATAACTGGTCTTCAGCACACAGCAGCTGTAGTAGAGCCCTGGACGCTCTGCGTCCAACATGCAGCTATCCACGTCTCGTGCCCGGCTGTGATTATCTTCATAATCGGTCATCTGGCCCACACACACATGACCGATGCCTTTCATTGGCTTACATTGGTGTAGCTTCTGTGAGCTATCACAAAACCACATGCAACTGGTCCGTGTGTACTAGTCATAAGGTCCAGTAGTGCGTGTTTTCGGTGATTTTTCTCTTATTCGTTGCTCATTCTTTAATGTTGTTGCCAGCGACTCACTCCATGTGCAGGGGCGTTGTCTGCTTTAGCAAACTATTTAAGAACAATTGTGATTGGTGGGTTTCTGCATGTGTGTCAGGTACCCTTGAAATTAATGAGAACATGTTGAGTTATTTTCCCCTTCAACATCACATGTGACTATTGTGCACATGCACATTGTGATGAAAATACTCAATATGTTGTGCATTTCTACTGTGATAATATACCATGAGTCAAGCCTGTAGGGTGAACAATGCCTACAGGTTTGTCGCTGCCGAGCTGTTCACACACTAGAGCTGAAGTCTGCTATTAAGTATAAGCCTTTCCTGCATTTCTTTGAACTCACACAGCAAATATCCTCACTTCAAATGAGAAGTGCTACAATAAGAACAAGTACCCTTAATTTGTCATAACTATTTCAAGGGTCACTTCAAGAGGTTTAATCGATTGTTTATTTTGGGCTTGTGCACTCCATGTACAAAAATTATTTTATAGTTCATTATATGAACACAGATATACATAAAGAATTTGCTGTAAACACTATATACACAAAGAATTTTACACATATGCAGAGAAATATGTGTAAAGAAATATACATATAGACTTGCACATGGAGACATTGTTTGTAAGCATGTTGTGTAGACAATATAAATAATACATTATTATATACAGCAATTCACTATTAATATACAATCCTAACAACCCAGAAGGGAGTGAGAAATAAAACTTATTTACTCCAATTCCCAGTAGGTTTCTGAAAAAATCATCTTGCAAACCCCATCTACACACATACACACACACACACACACACACCCGTTAGTGTCCTGTGAACCCCACTTTGGGAACTGCTGTACTAGACAACACATTATCAATATGATAATTGAAGAAATATACATTAGTGTGCAAAATATAGTGGTGTGTAATTATTCTGTAGAAATCACCGCTCTGATTTGAGATAATGCGTTTATTTGTGCACAGATAAGAGTTCACACAACAGCCAAAGATACATCTGTTCACTGTCCAAAAGGAAGACGCCTTTATACCTAAAGGCTGCTACGTTCAGGCACTTACTGCACGACTTAGACACATGACAATAACAGCTCACACACAGGATGACGTCTTAGGATGAGAATATCATCTTCTTGGTACAAAGAACAAACACATTACAGAACACACAAAGACCATAACTGACTAGGACATTTATGTCAGACTAATGGGTAATAAGAACACAACTGGAACACAGTAATGGTTCTACCACTAGAGGAGATAAAAGAGATGGGTGTCCTCAACACCAGTTAACATTTAGAGGAAGAATGGCTAAATTAGCAACCCTTGCCATAAGAGATGACTTTGTTTATCGAACTATGGGAAAATTTCACAGTTAACGGCAGCAACAAACGACAAGCAATCACTTAGAGAAGTAGAAAAACCATGAGTGAAATTGAAAAATATGAAAGAGAAAAGGTGGTATTTATACGATAAAGAATAAGACATTTCAACAAATACTAAAAGAAATTAAATATTTTGTAGTGCTGCAACAATGAAGCAATTAATCAAAATCGATCAACAGCAGGGAATTTGTTGGGTCTTGAGTACGTTAGTAGTGAGTTGTGCCTGCACAGTATGTAGTGTAACAGAGGAAAACTCAGAACAGCATGGCTGAGACTTAGGATGCCAGGCCAGATTTCTAAAGCTAGGTTTACATTCTGTTTCTGGTGGCCACGGCAACCCCGTTTGGCCCAAACATAGTGCACTGTTTGTGTACCAAAACTTGAATATGGAGGAAAAAAATGGCCAAAATCCCATGGCAGGAGGACTGTGTGCACTGCACCGTACACACAGAAATTCGACATTGACATAACATGCATGATATTGATACTTATACAGACTAACACTCCCCATTTTGGTCTCAGCGCCCCCTTCTCAGCTTTCTCATTGAGAAACACTGATTCAGGCAATTGTTTTTGGAGGCTAACAATATGTCTGACATATTGTGGCATGTTCTGCATGGGATGTAACAAATGACTGAATCACATCAAACACAAACAAAGGTAATACGTTAACTCTTTCCCCCTCAGACGCCTACTACGATCAACCCGTACAAATGTTACTAGTTGTACCCATGGGACATATTGTTTTTTCATTGCGTTCTTTATTTTGCCAGCGGCTACAATTGTTGCTACTTTGGCAAACTTTGGGAAAAAACAGTGAAAATGTATCATGGAATCTTATTGGTTGGTCTAGTATGGGTTGTGGTCACCTCCACCTATCACAGCTTTTGTTACATTTGAAAAACAGAACCTGTTCTAACAGCCATCAAATCACGTCTTCAGTGATTAAACAGATGTGTCAAAATTCATCATTAACCCATAAGGACCCAGTGTGACATTTGTGGCACTTCAAATACATTTTTCTCTATATTTAACCATCCTTAAGTGGTTTATCACCATTTATTGTAATGTTATCTTCTGTACTTTATGGGTTTTTTTAGTGAAAATTGGGTATTTCAAACATTTCATTTACTAATCATGTAGATGTTCATAGAAGTTTAGAGTAAAATTGAGGATTATTCTATCAAAAACAGAGAAAACTGAAAAAGTTACTTTTTTAGCAAAATCTATCATTAACTGAACATAAAGCCAGTGTGTCCATCCACTGTCATTGATCGAACTTCAAGGGTTTTACTGGTGAATCAATGTTGTAGAAGATGATGGTGTTTCCATGTTAACAATGGAGCCTCTGAACGTCCAAATGGGTCCTATCTGGTGACCATGAAAAGATGAATAACTTTATTTTACACCAACTATTGGCATGTTTTGGTGGATCAACAGGAATTAAACAGCTTATATCAGTGATGATTTTGGTAGATAATGGATATTTGGGTCTTTATGGGTTAAAAAAGATTAAATAGGTTTGGGAACTGACACAAAGGTAGTGCTGGGTCTTTATGGGTTAAGGGTACAGGGGCGTCTTTATGGGGGAAACGTTAAAGCCTTTGGCACCAGATCAGGGTTTGGCTTTTTTCCATCTCCTGTGGGTCTCAGCCTCTGCAGGCACATATTCAATCTATTCTACAGAGCATTGGATGTTGGATTACTGTTGAGGCCTACAAATGTCAAACTTTAGGTCCAACTACATCAGGGGTGTCCAAATCCAGTCCTTGAGGGCCGGTGTCGTGCATGTTTTAGATATTTCCCTCTTCCACACACCTTGTTCAATTAATGATCAATTCTGCAGAAGCCTGATAACGATGGAATGGCTTCCAGGTGTGTGGAAGAGGGAAACATCTAAAACATGCAGGACACCGGCCCTCGAGAACTGGATTTGAACATCCCTGAACTACATCTACAGGTGACGGTCCTGGCAGAGGAGGAAACTTGCAGCTTATGTTTCCTTAATGAAATGTGGTTTTTGTAGTTTTATTTATAATCTCCTGTTGTGCAGACTTGACTGATCAGAGGAACAGTGAAAATGTGAATGTGGTATGGATTTGAGGCTTGCGCTAAGGTTTGTGGATGGCTAAAGCTTTGGGCCGGCTTTTTGTTATATGTTCAAAAAACAAGGAATTTTTACATGATTTTGTGTTGATCTTCTAAACCGTTTCGCGTTTAATTGGCTCGAGTTGTTTTAAAGTGAATATGAAAGTGAGAATTACAGAAAGAAATTGATTTTATACAGTAAGTAAAACCTGCTTCGGTTCATGTGTTCAAAGGTTATGAAAGGTCTTTGAAGGGTCATGTGAAGTAATTCTGCAACAACAATTTGATTAAATTGATCTAAATTTATTCTTAAGAGTTGGCAACAAATTCAGCAATCGATTCGTTGGGTCTTGAGCAGATTAGTATTGAGGCATGCGCACATGGTGTTTAGTGTAACAGAGAAAAACAAAAATAGCCTACATGTCATGTCGTAATTACCGCCTACCATCTAGTTATACACTACTGTCGTAATTATAACATCTTCATCCATCTCCGTTTATCAGGCCCCTCAGACTAACGTTGCTTATCGTTGACTGGAACTAATACATAAAACACTGGTTTGATCACCTGTAATCGGAGCTGGTTGAAGACTGTATCTTGATATTCTCTAGCCATAACAAGTCTAGGTAGTGGGCTAGCTAAAATAAACCCTAAGCCATTGCAGGTATATAATCATTAGTGACTTGCCTATATTGCTTTGGGTTGAATACCCATCTTTTAGAATTGAATCATATGTGTTTATCTGATGAATTGATTTCTGTCAAAATAATCGATTATTAAAATTATCATTAGTTGCAGCCCTAATGTAAAAATTTTAACATTGTGTGATAACTCAGTTTTACTCAGTCACAAAATGAATCCTGTCTGAATTTACAATAATGACAAATCTGCTTAAATGTCTGTAGTTTTATGGTCGAAACGAGACAAACACTGGCTAAACAGAATATTTGCGAAATATATTGGTAGATCTGGACAAAAAAGAAAAACTGAATATTATATATATATATATATATATATATATGTCACACACACACTACTGTGTAGATTTTTTAAG
>JAPTGZ010000006.1:5011148-5032670 GCA_029814645.1 Fowleria isostigma
GAACATGCAAACTCCACACAGAAAGGTCCCCCCGTGCATGGTGCGGGGATCGAACTTGGGATCTTCTTGCTGTGAGGTGCGAGCGCTAACCACTACACCACCGTGCCGCCCACTATATAATTAATTGACAAAAAATAATTTAAAAAAAAAGTACTAGAAAATATATAAAAATAATTAAACAGATATTGCTGTCAATGAAATAAATACAAATTATCAAAAATAACCTTAAAAATAAATATAAATATAAAAAACTATTAATTTCATCATTTACATACATGATACACATCTATTTACTCAAATGTCACAAGTTTTTTTTTTTTTTTTTTTACCTAGACATCTGGAAATTAGGGTCTGGATAAAGTATGTAATTTAGACATTTCAAATGCATATGAACCCTGACTCGTGCTAACTCTGAGCCTGTCTTGTCTCTCTGCAGATGTCCAGTAGCTATGCATGTTCCCTGGGGGGTTCGGCCTCAACTCTCTACGTGGTGACCGTGGACACTTGACTCGTATCGCCCCTGACTTTGGAGTCCCGGACCCTCGGCCATGCTGGACGCAGCCGACTAACCCTTGAACTGGGGGGGGGGGACGCACTCCAGTTTTTCTAAACTCACATCACAGACTGCCATGTTGGCGTTAGAATGAGAGACTGAGCGAGGGGGGGCAGAGCGGAAAGAAGAGAGACCGACGGGGCCGAAGCGCTTGCGTCGGACCCAGCGAAGACGAGCCATCCTGTCGGTAGGTCGGCAGCTCCGGTGGCGGCCGGGCCCTGACCATGACCAGCCTGTTCAGGAGAAGCAGCAGCAATGGAGGCTCCAGAAACGGCAGCAGCGGCGGAGGAGGAGGGAGCGGCAGCGGGGGCGGGGGCCTCAATAACAGTAGGCCCAACCGGCAGGTCCGACGCCTGGAGTTCAACCAGGCCATGGAGGACTTCAAGACCATGTTCCCCTCCATGGACTACGAGGTGATCGAGTGCGTCCTGCGCTCCAACAATGGGGCGGTGGACGCCACCATCGACCAGCTGCTCCAGATGAGCATCGACGGACAGGGGTCGGACGACAGCTCAGATTCAGACGACAGCATCCCACCAGAGGTCAGTCAGAGAGCCGGGGTCGGCGGGGTCACCACAGAGATTTGTAGCAGCCTGATCTGATCATAGCCATTAAGGCTGCACAATACTGGAAAAAAATTACATTTCGATCTTTTTTTTTTTTTTTTACACATATTGCAATATGGAAAAATACTTGGCGGGGTGGGGGGGGATATAAGATCTGTGTGGTGCCAATGCAAATGCACTGTAAACCCAGATTAGATTAGTTTACTTAAAAAAGAGATGAGAAAAGTGGTTGCATTAAAAAAAAATTAAGTAATGATTAATGAACTTTTGAAGTACATTGAACTTAAATCTTTTACAAAAGATTTAAAGTTAAATGTAATTAAAAAGTTCATTAATCATTAGTTAATTTTTTTAAGGCAATACTTTCAGTAATTTTTTTTAAGTAAACTCAATTTATCCAGGCTTAATACTCTACTGACACTGCAAAAAAGATTTCTATGTGAAAAAAGCCTTATTTCTAGAACATTTGTCTTATTTTTTATATAAATAGGGGAAAAAGCTTGCCAAGAAATGTTTGAACAAGAAAAATATTCTCATTTAAAAATACATTATATTGATCCTACATTGCAGAACCTACGACGTGACTATTGCGCACATATACATTGCGATGACGATGCTCAAATTATATACTGTGCAGCTCTAATAGCCATGTACCTCCTGTATGTTTTTATTACATATAGAACTCAGATAAACGGATTCAGATGATTAATCCACGAGCCTGTTCACTGTCAGCTCATTGTCATTCATAGGATGTTAAGTGGAAACATGGACGTTACTTTAAAATTCAAAATGTATGCTACAGTTCATTGTAAGGTTGGATATTTAATCAAATTATTGAACCTGCAATAAGTCCAAGTGCAGTATCATAAGGTTTTTGATGAAGCTAAAATAATGTCACGGCCCTTAGAACTGAAGAGGACACATCCATGTTCAGTCCAGACATCAGTGAAAGTCACTATGACATGTCTATTTTTTTTTTTATTTCAGGTAAAAAATATTCTCACAAAAACTAGGAGGACCATAACATCTGTCAAACTAATTTATTTTTAAATAATATTCAGACTTCAATATTTACTAAATAGTGGACCATTTAAACATTGAAAACTATTCTAATAAAATAGTCAACATCCAGTTATAGATGAGTTAATATTCAGGAAAATAAGTTTGGACAAGAAAAGACATGTTTTAACTGTGAATTTAAACAAAATCAAACCAAAAGGAAAATGTGGTTCTCAGTAAATGTGATTATCATAAGAACATTGTAATATATTATAATAATGATCATTTTATATATATATATTTATATGTATGAGAAACATACCATGCTGAGGTCACAGGAGGGTTTCCTTTCATTTTTTAAAATGTCTGAGTTGAATCCATTCTTTGACTGGTGTCCAACCTTTCAGAGGATATAAATGACCCCAAATGACCCGGTCTAGATACATGGTCGATGCATTGGCTTCATCACACTGGACACTGACCTGCAGACCTGATACAGATAATGCTGAGCTCAGCGTGGATTGATTTTTTTTTTTTCCCTTTTCCTTGAACCTTGACTTTAACTCGTAACCCTCCCACACAGACCCAGATTTGCACAGACCCAGATGACCATTCTTCATGCCGTCAAGCTTATGCTAAAAACCTGCTTTGGGCAGATCTGGTACTAAGTTAGAATGAATTAATTGTGGCCTCATTTTTCACTTGCACATGCTAAGCGTGTGTCATGTAACTGACACCATATAAGAGTTGAAATCAGTCCAATTATGTGCACCAGCTGCATTTCTCAAAAACACATTTCAGGCCTATTTTCTCACATTTTACTAATGATGAAAACATTTAGAAGGCTTTGAGTGTGTCCAAACTGTGCCTTATCTTATACCAGACTTATTATAGCGTTGAATGTTTCTTTAGTTTGAGTTAGTTTTACAAGTGCAGCAGTAGTTTAGGATTTATTTTAGAAATGAGATAGTTTAATTTAGAACATCATGATTAAAAAAAAATCTGAAAAACAAGGGATAAAAAAAAAATCATGACATCCAAATAATTACTTTTAAGTGACATTATTCAAAGCAATTTTTTTCTCGTGGACCACAAACTAAAGAGTTTCATGAAAATGAAATCAAAGCTGTTTGTTTTTGAGGTTGTGTTTTATCCTATCGTATCGTCCTGTCAGACCTCGTTCAGTGAGTGGACACACATACGTCCACATAATGCTGTTCCTTCTTGTGTTGAACCGTGTTAAATGAACCTGGTTTTACCATCGTTTGGCTGAATTTGTGCATGTTTTGGCAGAACGCTGCTGCAAGTTGGACTCAGATAAGTGTCAGACTATTTGTCAGATGTGCTAAAACAGCCTTCATTAATATCCCAACCTCCAAATTGAATGAAAGAATATGATCCCACAGCTGAGTGGAGACAGGCTTTGTACCAAAATAAAGAGGAGATGACGGTGAAGTCTAATTTTAGCGTTGTGTTTGATCAGCTTAACCCTTGATAGTTTACATAGAAATAGTCTGAAATTCAAAACTTACACCTTAACGTGTTATTAGAGGACAGAACAAGACTTTATCACTTTCAGGGATTAGAATCAAGAACCGGTTCTCAAAAAGAACCGGTTCCCAGTTGCTCAGTTCCCTGCAATCGTTTGCTTGCCTGCTTAACAATTCTACTTATCGATTTTGCATTTGTTGCGTATGCATGGTGACATCACATGTACGCTTGTTTTGGTTTAGAATGTGGCCAACATGGTGTCGAGGCAGGAGCACTCCAAAGTCTGTCGATATTTCAGGTGTAAAGACGACACCAGGTCCACAGGTAACACTGTCAAAGCTTCCATTTGTTCAAAGGGGGGAAATCCCTCCAATGAGGAAAATATTTGTCCACAACATGACATTCATCTGCAGGAATGTCACATGTTTCATACGCTACTTGGTGACATTTGCAAATCTAGCGCCAGAGCAAACACAAGGGCATCATCCGGGCCCCATTCTAAGGGAGGGGCCAACAAACGTCCTGCCTCCTCAAATCAAAGTTTCTGAAGGTAGGGAAAAGGAAAATGAGGTGTACAACAGCGGGAGAGTTAGAGCAGTGTTTCCACGACACATAAGTGCACCATGGGAAATCATCATCATGCCGTCAAAGATTATCCGGTTTCACCTGAATGGTACTCTGAGTGGCGTGATACATATACGGTCGTGGACAAAATGATTAGACCACCCTATGTTTTCTTCAGTTTCTTGTTCATTTTAATGCCTGGTACAACTAAAGGTACTTTTGTTTGAACAAATACAATGATAACAAACAAAAATGTCTGATGTTAGTTTAATTTCAGAGCTGATATCGATCCATTTTCTATGGTTTTCTTGATAATAACCAAAATCACATCAGTTCTTACATCAATATCTATGATTGTACCAACAAAAACAATGCTTTTAGACATTCCATGTTTTCTTTTTTTATCTGTTTTAGTCACATTATACACACAGGAGTTAATACTAGATTACATCACCATTGTTTTGGATGACTTTTGATGATTTAATAATTTTTTCTGTGACTGTATGTATGACTGCATGCACCAGTGATCTACTTTCAACAACAGTCTCCCGTTTTCTTTGCGAGGTGGGTATATTCTTGCAGGAATTTAAAAAAAGACACATGAAAATCTTCAATTCCTGCAAGAATATGAGCTCTGTGTTGAACTAGAAATGCCCAGGTTTCACACTAAATAAATTGAGACTAGATTTGCATTATATTTCCATGAATACACTTTTTGTGACATTTTTGTTTGGTGTGCCATGTGATTTTCTTCCGTAAAATATGTGCCGTAGGCTCAAAAAGGTTGGGAAACACCGACATAGAGGAATTATAAAAGGGTCTTAAGTTTCACTTTGTACAGTTGTATGGTGTGAAAACCCCTGAACCAGACCTGGCATCATCTGTTTTTATCATTTGTGCATACTGTATATGTAATATTTTCTGTGTAGAGATGGGAATATAGAAGACAGTTTATGCAAACAAACCCATTTGTATTCTTTTATTTAGCACCTAATAAGAATCAATAAGGAATCCAATCAATAATGAATCAAATCATTAAATTCTTATCAATTCCCATCCCTAATTTTGTGAAATTTTTTCAAAAATTATTATTGTTATGTAGAAAATCAAGGTTAATGAAGCTACCATATTTGGTTCCCTACCCATAAGTGGCAAAAAAATAAATAAATAAATAAAAATAAAAATCCAAGAAGTATGAAAAAGACAATAAAAACACGTGTAAGGTGAAATGAACATGCGTTTGCTAACATTAGACCATGTCTTTTCTACCATTAGACCAACATGCGTGCTGATCCAGACACCTGTCAACATCCACATTAACCCTTTAACATCATTCCTTACATTAGTACCATTACTTCATGGTACCTAACAAAGCAGGTACTCACTGTTCATGCAGAGATGGACCTTACAGACCCTGTAGACCGCATTAAACCTGAGACTGTTGGCTCACTGTCCTCACTGGAACTGTTGCTGTCAGTGTCTTGTAATGCATGAAATTACCAAAAATATTCACTTGGCCGATAAAGGGTTAAACATCAGAAAACAGACTTGAATTTGAAGAAATGTGGAAATCAGATAATGTCAGAAATGTGCAGATTGACAGGTTGTAACGAAGCCTACATTGTATGTGTGGGGTTTTTTTTAGATTTTGGAGCGAACGCTGGAGCCCGACAGCTCAGATGAGGAACCGCCTCCGGTCTACTCTCCACCGACATATGATATGCACATTTACGACAGGAAATACCCAGAAGCCCCACCGACTCCTCCACCACGGTAAGGGACATGACCTGAGCTGTGACATTCAAGAAGCACAGGCCTGGATCATAGGGATACACAATAACTATCTGCACCGATAATTATCAGTCCAATGTTGGAAAAAAAGGACCTCATTCAGATAATTCCGATAATTAAAGTTTTCATTGATGAATAGAGCCTATAATAATGAATCTAAATTGCTTAGATTTTGCACATTTCCAAACAAACTCTGGGCTTCAAGCTGAAACAAATCAAGGAACTGTGTGCCTTTTTGTGCTTGATGAGCTACGGTGGTCAGGTGGCATTGTATGGCATCTCTAGTCACACCCACTTTCACCTGTGCAAAAATTACAACTATAACCCTAATTTCATGGATGTGTTTGATGTTTCATTCCTCTCCATAGGTGCACATTATAGAGAAAATATAAATGTGGAATGAATGAATGGATGAATGAATGAATGTTCAAAAAGCATCACTAGATTCTGAATGTGTCCATATACAGATGTGCTCATAAGTTTACATACCCTAGCAGAATTTGTGATTCTTCGGCCATTTTTCAGAGAATATGAATAATAACAAAACCGTTTTTTTCACTCATGGTTAGTGGTTGGATAAAGTCATTTATTATCAGACAAATGAGTATGCTCTTTTTAAATCATACTGAAAACAGAAACTATCCAAATGACCTTCATCAAAAGTTTACATACCCTAGTTCTTCATACTCTGCATTGGCCACGCCCCTTTAACATCAATAACAACTTCAAGTCTTTTGTACTTGTTGTGGATGAGGCATTTTATTTTCTCAGATGGTAAAGCTGCTTATTCTTCTTGGCAAAATCCATTCAGTTCCTTTAAAATTTTGGGTTTTCTGAGGTCAGGAGGCTGAAATTGACACCCCAGAACAGTGGTCACCAACCCTGGTCCTCGAGCTCTACTATCCTGTATGTTTTAGATGTAGCCCACTTCTAGCACACCTGGCGGTCATTATCAGGTTCTGCAGAGCTGGCTGATTGGCTGATCATTTGAATCAGGTGTGCTGGAAGTGGGCTATGTCTAAAACATGCAGGATAGTAGATCTCGAGGACCAGGGTTGGTGACCACTGCTCTAGAACTTTCAGTTTATTCTGCTGTAGTCAATGACAGGTCGACTTGGTCTTGTGTTTTGGGTCATTGTCATGTTGGAACATCCAAGACCGTCCCATGTGCATTCTGTCAGAGTATGTAAACTTATGAACACAACTGTAGTAAGGAACTAAAAACCTTTGCTCTATTGTCCGTTTCAAGCAGCTGTAGGCTTTGGTTCTGTTGAAGCCTTTATTTTAATATGAACTAAATTTTACCACTGACTGGAAATAATAATAAAAGAATTTGAAGAATGGGAACTATTGTTGGTTGTTATTGGTATTGTTACCAGAAGCAGGAAGTTGTCAGGATCTGTTGTAAAACATCCTTATCGTGCATTCCTACTGGATTACACTAGAGTAAATGTTACTTCATCTGATTTTTTTTAAACATATAATAAGTGAATGCAAATGAAAATATAATGTATTCTAACTTGTGTCCTGAGCTACTGCATCTAGTTAAGATGGAGAAAATGTCATTTTTTTATTGGAATTTTTAAGTTACATCATGTATTTTGGTTGCGTTAGTTTAACCCATAAAGACCCAAACAACCACCAGTGACCTAAACCATCTACTGATCTAAACTGTTAAGTACCTGTTGATCCACTAATCCTATCAATGCATGTAAATTATTGGTGTAAAATCCAGTTATTCATCTTTTTATGGTCATCAGATATGACCCATTTGGATGGTCAGAGGTTCTGTAGTTACTGCGGAAACACAGTCATCTTCTACAACATTAATTCACCAGTAAAACCTGCAGAGTGTGATCAGTGACATTGGATGTTGACACTGGGTTTATGTTCAGTTAATGAGAGATTGGACTGAAAAGGATGTTTTTCTCCAGTTCTCTCTGTTTTTGATGTAATAACCTTTGAATTTCCTTGACTGAATGTAATGAACATCTACACGATCAATGAATTAAATATGGGAAAGACCAAATTTTCACTGAAAAAAATGCAAAATACAGAGGACAATATTATAACAAATGGTGATGAATTACTTAAGGAAAGCCAAATGTTGGGAAGCTATTTGGGAGCTACCACAAAAATCTCTCTGGGTCTTTATGGGTTAAAACTGTAGAATTGTACATTACGCTTAACCATCATGTTCCTGTAAGCGCAGCATATACCTGAAAGCTCTCATTAAGATTTTATTCACTGTTAATGCAATACAATAAGTAAACAGGGATGTTCTTTCTCTTGTCTTGAGTAGTTTGAATAATTCATCATATTTTGAAATGACCGAGTCTTTAATGCATAGACATTTGGTTCTTGTTCGTTAGGTTTGAGACGCAGCCGCCTCCTGGTCATCAGCAGGTGAGGAGCTACAGGAACTGGAACCCTCCTTTACTCGGAAATCTGCCCGATGATTTTCTGCGGATTCTGCCACAGCAGTTAGACAGTATAAAGGTAAAAAAAAAATACTTCCTGTCAGGTTCCTGTCATAGCTGTGATCACTTCAGAAATGGTAGGCCACTCATCGGCCAACTTGGAAAGCTTTTGTGGGAGTGCTCATAAAATATAGACGCATTAAAAGCACATCAGATAAACAAAACAATGAACGCCCTATGATCTGTTATAAATATCAACAGACATTCAAAGTGCATGTCAATAACTCCATACCAAAAGAATGATAATGCAAAACATTTCCCCATAGTACTTATAGTGATCGTTAACCCTGTATCAGAACTGACTAATACACAAATGAACAAAAGTAGGTGCACCAATTAAACTCCGGTGTTTCTTTTCTAATGGGGTCTGGGGTACAAAACAATGACAAATTCCATAATAATTGAACTGATATATTCATTTTTAACCTAAATTTTTATTAATCCAAAGGTCCCGACGGCCCAACGGACTGTTTGTAACAGTTGGCGTTCGTCTATCGTCCATCCGTAAACGATCTTTCAAAAATGTTCTTCTCCAAAACCATCAGTCAGAATGACTTGATATTTGTTGTGTAACGTCTTTGGAGTAAGGTCTACTAAGTTTGTTCAAAGAATAGGGAAATATTGATTTTCAAAATTTTTATAAATTTTGAAAATTTTGAAAATTTCCATTGGTTTATTATAGGACACGATTCAAAGTGTTATAACTTGAACAATTGAAGATATTAATATAAGTACTGTAGGCAATAGATAGGAAGTCATATATGGGCTTTCATTTGGTACCATAACCTTTTGACCTTGAGTGACCTTGAAAGGTCAAACCCAAGGGCATCTATTTCCAGATTTCTAGAAACTTATTCTCTCAAACCATCAGCCAGAATAAATTAAAATCCATAGCAGAGGTTTTTTGGGGTAAGGTATACCAATTTTGTTCAAAAAATCAGGAAATGTTGATTTTTGAAGGTTTTATGAATTTCAGAATTTGTAAAAATCCTCATTGGTTTATAATGTAACAAATATCAAAGTGCTATAACTTGAAAACAGTTGCAGGTATTGATATAATTACTATTGGTAATAGATAGGAAGTCACATATGGGCTTTTATTTGGTGCCATGACCTTTGATCTTGAAGGGTCAAATGTCAGTTAAATTGAATTAATGTCATTTGAATTTTTACAAATTCTTAAAATGAATCATACATTCAGAACAATCACTTTATTAGGGCTGCACGATACTGAAAAAAACTGACATCGCGTTTTTTTTTGTTTTTTTTTAACCCTGCGATACATAATGCGATCATTGTTTTCTGTCATTTTTGTTTTTTTTTCTGATTTTCTTTGTTTTTGATGATTTTCTTCATTTTCTGTGATTTTTTTTCATTTTCAGCAATTTTCTTTGTTTTCCCTAGTTTTCTTCTTTGTTTATTCAGGTTTTTTAATTTTCTTCATTTTTTGTTATTTTCTTCTTTGTTTTTGGTGATTTTTCTCTTGTTCGTTGCTCATTTTTTAATGTAATTAAAACAAAATTCTCAAAATTAAAACAATTTTGTGTCAGGTACCCTTAAAATTAGATGAGAACATGTTGAGTTCATTTGCCTCCTACATTGCAGGACCTGCGATGTGACGATTACGCATATGTACGTTGCAATGACGATGCTCAAATGATACACTGTACAGCTCTAATTGAGATATTTTGTACTGAAATCTCAAACCATACATCTTACTGTCTTCCAATTAGCTACTACTTCACTTCTTGTTGCGTATTCACATACATCAACCAGATATTGTTTTTCTGTTGTAATATTCTGAGATTAAGCTAACGATGCATGAGTATGAGCAGGTCCTGGTACGTTGGAGCGCCAACGCCTGCGTGGTTCCTAAGCTGCCACCTCTGCTATGTTTCCCTGCCAGAGCTCTCAGAGCAGCCTGTCCCAGCCGTCTTCATCCTCCTCCTCCTCAGTGTCCTCGGTCAGCCAGTGGACGGCTCACTCTGCCTCTCAGTCTGGAGCTGCAGGGACCACTGGAGGTTCAGGTCTGACAACAGGAGCCACAGAACAGGACAAGAAGCTCAAGCAGTATCTGGAAGACGAGCGCATCGCCCTGTTCCTGCAGAACGAGGAGTTCATGCGAGAGCTGCAGCGCAACCGGGAGTTTCTAATCGCCTTAGAGAGAGGTACATCTATTCACACTGGTGTGGGTGTTGGTCACAGGAAATAATGCACACAATGAAAACGAACATTAGATTAGTGCGGAGTTACCCAGAAGTCTCGATACGAGGTGTTTCCATGTTACGCCTTTTGTTTTTTGTGCTACTATTGCCATAATCTGCCTTGATGCTCAAGTATATGCTTGTCTCTTTGGAATTACTTTTATCTAAGTGATGAAAATGAAATGTGTCATCCCAAACCACACACCACTGTTGGCTTTATCAAAACAAGATGATGCCTAAAAATAGTGATGACCCGATCTGGATTTTTTTTGGTTTCGATACAATTTTTAAAAATTATTAGTTTCATGATACCAATCCAATACGATACTTTTTTACTGTTAAATTTTGATTTCATTACAAACATGAATATCTGGTGTATGGGTAACCTCAAAATAGCTCTTCCAGCATCAAAATTAAATGCAACCAAAGTGTGACTCATAGGTTTTTATTATGTTTCATAACATAAGCAACAACATTTTTTTTTTTTTTTTTTTAAACCTACACAAAATTAGGTCATATAAAGAACCAAATCCAATCCAATCCAGTATCTGTGGTATATTATTCTCACATCAAAATAATAAGAATAAAAAAACATTTTAAGATAAGATTTTAAATGTAAAAAAATAATCACGCAATCAGGTAACGTAGATTTTACATTTTAAAAAATTAGGTAAGAATTTAAACTTTTATTTTATGGGCTCTACAGTCAGTGTCCATTCAGTGGTCACTCTGCATTCAGCCCTGGAGTTCTTGTTCAGACTAATTTATTTGAGTTTAGAGAAAACCAGGCAGTTCATTTTGGTTTAAGTTTATATTAAAAGGATGTATTATTTATTTGTTTTTCAGACATTTCACTTGATTATTAATTATAAAAGAGAGTCATAACAAAGCTGATAATTAGTAAGCCTAAACTCTTTCATTTATTTCATGAAGTGCTTTTATTTTGAAGTCTGTTGGAACAGGAAGTACATTTTAGATTGCATTGACAAAAAGAAAAAACTTCACATTTAAGATGTGTAGTGCCAGTTACATGTTCTGTAACTGCAGCACATTTTATAAATGCTCAGTTTGAAAAGAACCACACTGATAATTCATGTGAAAACTAGATCAGCCCAATCATGATTTGTTCCAGTTTTCAAAAACAAAAAAAGCTAAATCAGCAACTGATACCAATCTTTAGATTGGATTGGGACATCCATACTTAAAAAGGCAGAGCTGAAATTCCAGTTGGAAGTACATGGTCGTCTGTCATCTTGGTTTAAAGTTTGACTGCATCGAAACATTGGAAATCATAAAATTCCAGATCAGTATGAATTCAGTCTGTAGTCGGTATTTATGATGTTAAATGCCCCAAAAATATTTTAAAGCTCCATCAGTAGTCCACTCTTTAGTCTAGAATAACCCAGCTCTGCGTGGCAGCTTCTCCACAGTGTAACGTTTGTACCATCATGTTGTGGTTCGCTATGTTTAGAATATTTTCCCCTCTTTACGCTGCCATCAGACAGCTCTGTCCAATGGGGAGGCGGAGCCCTGACGTGGCCTTCAAAGCCACTTGACTCCTAAGAAAAACAACCATTTATTTCTTGCTGAATAACTGCCTTGATGGGTTTACTTTACTTTTTTGTTGACTTTGGATCCTTGTTTACCTTCTAAAAACCCAAACTAACCAATTAATAAACTGATCAGTGTCGTGACGTTAGCGATTCACGTGTTCTGTTGGATAAAAGTGCCGTTTTTGTCAAAGGAGACTGGTAGCTTTGAGGAGTTTGTATATATATATTACTCCATATGTTAGTACTGGTAGTTCTAGAATCCTAAGATGAAGTACTAACATATGGAGTGATATAAATTTTCCATTTCGCCATATGTTGGTACGTCATCTTAGTGTTAAAGAACTATTACACCAATGTGAAATGTGTTGGGATTGTATGAAATGTTTTATGATTCTCCTTTAGTGGTCTGTGATGTCTGCAGTTTGACCTTGAACTTAGTTATTCTGTAATCCTAACACATTCAACATAGGTGTAGTATTCTATAACACTAAGATGAAGGACTAACATATGGACTAATGTACATTTTCCATTCAAGAACTACATAACTGCCTGAAGGCCTTCTTGATTTATTTATTTTGATATGAATTTCAATTGACTCGACGTCAGCATAGGCTTTGCCAAGTTCAGGATGATTTGAAAACAGTAGATGACTTATTGATCCATTTTCAGCTCATAAAATGCTGATTCTTGGGCCAACAGCCCAAAGGGTCCGATGGACTATTGGTATGAGATGCCGTCCATCCATAAACAATTTTTCATGAATATTCTCCAGAACTGTCAGTCATAATGGCTTGATATTTATTGTGGAACATCTCTGGGGTAAGGTCTACCAAGTTTGTTCAAAGAATTGGGAAATATCAATTTTTGAATCTATTTTATGTATTTATTTTTATTTTTTTTAAAAATCTATTGCTTTATAATGGGAAAAATTTCCAAGTGCTAAAACATGAAAACAGGTGAAGATATTATGCTTACTGTTGGAGCCGGTGAAGGTTTGGGGTCATACATTTCTTTGCTGTTCATGACTTGGAAAAAATGAATTCCATTTGTCTTCATTGCTCATAGTGTTACATCCTCCAGATTATGATCAAGGCACTTGTGCTTCCATATTTAAGTAGGTATTTTCAGAAATCCAATTGTGTTATGGCCAAAGTCGAGGTTTTCCTTGGTTTCGTTCAAGTGAAACATTAAATCCTCTGAAATATGAGCAGAACCTCATTTTTCATTTGATATGGATGGAGGTAGGCCCTGATGGTCAAAACAGCAACATTTCACAAAAAACAAAGCACACCATGAGTGACACATGTTATGTTTTGACCCTCGGTAAATGAATACTGGGACTATTTTAAGTCTTGAACAAAGAACCTCTGACTTGGGCACTTAGGAGTAACTTTCTGCAAAAAATCAAGTTTTGAGTTTAAGTTAAAACATGATTTTTATTTTTTTTTTTTTTTTAATCCCAAATTCCCATTTGTATTGAACGTTGCCTCACATTTAAGGAAATTCAGATCTGTTTTTGAAAAAGAATCAGTTGAACAGAATAACACTGAAATGAACATGTATTTGACCAGTTGCTGCTGTTAGAGGGGAACTACAGGTTTGACTTGAATAAGATGCATAAATGTGTCTTTAAGCTCCAAAGGCTACTTATATGCTTTTCCATAAACCAGTTGGAATGAATAAAGTAGGTTGTGTAGTGTTACTTTTGGAGTTTCTACTGTGTGTTAGACATGGACTACAAGTATGTAGTCAATAACAGCCTTACACATGTACCACACTATGAGTACACATAGACCATACGACAATACGTCGCCTGTTTCCCTTTGCAAAGTGAAGGTGAAACTTAACAGGCATTACTAATCCTTCTACATCTCCTGCTGATGTGAAGCTCATTTACCTTTTCCCTACCTTCTGAAACTTCATAAAGTTTCTTTTGAGTGAACAGGGTTTTTTTTTGTTTGTTTTGTTTTTTTAAGGGGCCATTGCCCTTTCTTGTCCCCCCCCAGAACCAGCACTGATAGGACTGTGGCTAGTAAATATGGCGTTCCTGTTTTTAACTTCATTTCCCATCATGAAGTGTAGTACTTCACTTAAATGACAAATATCTCTGAAAATATTGGTCCTGTCAACTTGCCGAGACATTTAATGTGGAGATGGGACTATTCCTCAACTGTACATACCATATTGGTGAATTTGTCGGAAGCATGCCGACACACGCATGCACACACATGTGCACACACACACACACACACACACACACACACACACAGAAGCCCTGAGACCTTCCAGTATTGGAGTGTAAATATATTAAAAATTCAAAAATACCTGAGCTCATGTCACTTAGAGCTTTTCCTTCTGTCTTATGGACCAAACAGTGAGAGTCAGTCAGTGTCTGTGTTTTTAATTGCTGTGACCTCAACTAAATTTGCACTTTAAAAAAATCAAATTTAAATCGCATTTTAAAGAATGTCAGAGTTTTCTGTTACCACTAAGTTATTGTTTGTTTTGTTTTATTATTACCTGTGTTTTAAACTTGAATTTTTTCATGATGTGTGCTGCTGACCTCTGACCTCTGGGCCAGGTCACCCTTGTAAAAGAAACCTCCATCTGAATGGGACTCGATCTGATTAAATAAAAGTTCAATATAAAAAATAAATAAATCATATATTAATATCGTAATGATCATGTTTGCATCATCGCCTTCTGGGGAAGAAGCAAACAACAGAGGCATCATCAGCAAATGACAAAAATGAATAAGCGCTAGCTTTCAAATAACTTCAGATGAGGAACAAGTTTTGTTTTCATGCCACATTATGTCTAAGAATAAAAAAAAAAAGAACAACCACAGTAATATTCTTCAGTGGTCCATGTCCTCTCACTTTGTGACGTTCTAATGCAGAAAGTGAATGAAAGTGTCCTTCCCTCTCCATCAGGAACTGGCCAAATCAACGTTAGAAGCTTTGGCTCATCATCACATCTTGGTTCTCCACATCATAACATCTGCTCTCTGTTTTTAGATCGCTTGAAGTATGAATCAAAGAAATCAAAGTCCAATCATTCATCTAGCATGGAGAATTCCACAGGTAGATATCACTCATCCAGCTTCCTCTGCTGAGCTATTTGCACCTTTGTCTGTGCGCTCCAGGTTCAACTGAGTACTGATGTGTGTCTGTCTTATCACTGTGACATTTGTTGGTGGTGTCAGAAATGTGTGCTACGGATATTTTACTCCAAATACTTGTGCATCTGTTGTTGACGTGTTTGATCTGGGCATGTGCGTAAGCATACAGTGTGGTGCTGTCATGTTTAGGAGAACAGTATTCTGCAGCTTCGATGGACGCCGTCTCGGACGACGCGCTGTTCAGAGACAAACTCAAACACATGGGCAAATGTAAGCACTCCAACATATCACTACCGCAGCGTACAACAGCTGTTTTGTTCTTGTGTCGTTGACTCAGTGCTTTTCTTTCTACAGCAACGAGAAAGAAGCTGTTTGAAATCGCCAGAACGTTCTCAGAAAAGACAAAGAGGAGAAAATCAAAAAGGCGGACTCTCCTGAAGCACCATTCGTATCCTTTATTTTTTTTATTTATTTTGCTCAGTTGCATTTTAGGCACTTTCCTAAACAGCTACTTATGTTTTCATTCAGATAGTGCATTTTGCTACATTTTATTCTTCCCTAAATGAAATATGTAAGCTGTAGACACAAAGTACCACTGATAACAATACAATTATCTAAACAACTGTTGCATTTAAATTGCATCATTTAGCCCGTTTACATTCACACCAATACTCTGATCATTATCCGATTTCTGGAGTTGTCAGATTATTCCTGTGATCATGTAAACAGGATAAATTAATTTGCTTTATCCGATAACAGCAGTAATTTGATTATGAGAAATCAGATTATCATATCTATATTTCTATCCAATATTCCGAACATGTATACAGGTTAATCTGGTTTATTTTGTGTTTTTACATCTGCGCATGTGTAAAAAAAAAACCCAAAAAAAACCAAACTGACAAAATAAAATAAAAGTACTATATAAGTATATTATATAAGTGCAAGTTACACAGCGACAGCGTGAGCCTAAGAAAAAAGGTAAACAAACAATGAAATTAAATGAAGGATAACAGTAACATGTGACCTATTTTGTAGTCTTACTAGCTCCCACATTAGGACAGCTAACACTGACACCATAGGTGTTGCTGTGGGCAACAAGACAAGACTGGATGTTTTAAAAGGAAGTGTCCGGCTCACGTCATAGTGTACGTCCATACTCTGAAAGAAATCAGATAATGGACTCAAACATGTAAACCAAGGTTTTCAATTATCACATTTCTGAAGTGCATGTAAACATGTCGTATCTGATTGTAGCAATTATCGGATCACTCCCAGTTACCAGACTTTTATGGTCATGTAAACAGGCTCATTGTCAGTGGTAACAGAAGCACGAGCACATGGGGTGGGGTCGTGAGTGACATTGTTGTGCGGGTGCAGTAGCGATCACTGTTGTACATTACAACAATATAAATCACTTGGCACAAACTCCCTCCCCTCACTCACATCGTTTTCAGTCCCCCCGATGTAGCCTGTGTCACAAAAATTTAAAGAGGAAGGATCGGTCTTAGGGATGGGTTGCTTTTACTGATCCCCGATCCAGCTGAAATGTTGACATCGGATTGGTACTACCTTAGTTGGGCCTACAGTATGTTCTACATGTGGCTTCCTTTTTGTTTACTTGACATTTATAAATACACATTACTTCTATAAACATGACCTCTACCTGAATCATATCAGAGTTTGTCACATCAGATGACAGTGGTGATAAAAAACAACTTCCACAAACCCACACTACCTCATCTTCATCATCTATTGCCTCTTTAAATATAGTGAACAGTTATGAACAACCACCTGTGAAAACAGGTACGTACATGGTACTAGTATGTGCTAATGCTAGGTACTGTGTGTGTATTAGGATGGCTAAAGACCAAATTTTCTTATCAGAATTATAGTGACTTTAATGTAACAATGGATATGTAAAATTGTGTAGAAAGATCTGTGAATTTTTTTTATTTTTTTTTTACTTTGTATTGCTGCTCATATACAAACACAGATGAACTTTATGTATGAAGAATGTGTGATACAGTTGAAATTGTGGCTACAACTTAATTTTTTCTAATTCATTGACATAAGAGGTGAGAAGGAGCAGCTGATGTCCCTCATCTGCAGAGACTGGCTGATATTTAAGACCTGAGGAAAGCAGGGTTAAACTTTGCAGCTTACATAAAAACACAAGACCTCCGATCTTGACTGTGTTTGACATTTAGTGTTCTTAACTGATGTTATCTGAAGACTGGGCACAGCTAACTCCACAGCCAACCTCCTGGATGATGTAGAAGGAAACCCCTGTGGTAAGATATCCCTGTCATTCTTGAAGAGTATCACAGCTGCGTGTTGGAAGATCAATGGATGATGAATAGGGATGTAAGGATATATCCGTAATCGGTTAAAAATTGATACAAATAAAAGGGATTAAAATTGATACAGCAAAAAATTTGCATTGATGCGCTTCTTCAACAATAGGAGGCGCTGTCTCTTATTACTGCCACTTGTTTTGACACCATGGTAGCAAGCGTCGTGGACTCTGCACCGCACCGCCACTATTCATTTCTATGGGATGCGTCTCAACGCTTCTGGGAAGCATTGTGGGTATGCGCGCGTCCACATTGATGCCACATGGTGAGTTTTGTTTTACAAACTCATCCTCTTTTCGAAACACATACTGGAGAACACATTACAGAGGTTCTGAAGTGTGCTAAAGCATAATGGGAGCTTGAAAAGACTAATCACGATGAGATAGCTATTGTGACGGATAACGCACAGAACATGGACGTTGTTATGACAGAAGCTACTGGAGCTACAAGCTAATCATCATGTAGCCACGCGCTCGAACAGCAGTCTGGATGGAAAAAACTTTATTCAAATCGTACATCGTGGATCCAAAATTGGGATTCGAATCGAATTGCGGGGCGAGTGTATCCTTACATCCCTAATACTGAACTGTTGAGGTTCAGCTCAGATCTACAGATCACTGATCAGTATTGATGGTGGCATACAGGTCCTGCACAGTATTTCTGTTAGTAATGAAGCCATTAGTAACTATTGAATAAACCATTAATTAAAACATATGCACATAAACATGAGAGACAGAACAAGTTTATATCCATAAATGTACTAATGTTTTGCATCTCTGTCCAGAAGAGGATGGACATTCTAGACGAGCTGCCACTCAGGAAGAGAACGATCAACGCAACGAGCCAGTATCATGGTACGACGTCCATCACTTACTCTCTGACTCACTTGGAAATGTTATTATTTTTTGGGTTGGATGAAATCTGTCCCTAGTTCCTTGAAGCTCTGGATGTTGTGGAGCTGCATCCCTTCTCAACATCACATGGAGGACAGGGTCAGTGCATCTGGACTGGTAGACTGAGGGGGTGGATCCTCTTTTCAAGAAGGGGACCGGATGTTTCAACTGGGGATGGGAATTGAGAACCAGTTCTTTTTGAGAACCAGTTCCCAGTAGCTCAATTCCTTGGAATCGCTTACCTGCCTGCTTAGAGATTCTGCTTTTTGATTCCACTCTCATTGTGCATGCGTGATGATGTCACACGCATGCTGCATTGTTTTGATTCAGAACTTATCCACCATGGCGTCCAGGCAGAAAAGCTCTAAAGTCTGTCAGTATTTCAGGTGTAGACGACACCAGGTCCATTTGTTCAAAGGAGGAAATCCTCCAATATAAGAAAAACATTTGTCCACAGCATCACATTCATCTGCAGGAATGTCATGTATTCAATACAATACTTGGCCACGCTTGTGCACAACAGCCCTCTGGTACCGGTCCACCGCTCCGCGCCACCGGTATTGTTCCACGTTTGGTACCGGTCCATGGCTCCATTCCATTGGTACCGCAGTGGTTCTAATGTAACTGACAGGAAATAGGAGCAGGAACATTACATAAATCGCAATATGTATCAGCATGTCAGTCAGATCCACTTGTAAACTCTGATCTACCTCAGCTCCAACAAGTACTTCATAAGTATTTACTGCCACAGAACCGGAACTGGACCTGGTGTCATTTATTATTATTTGTGCATACTGTATATGTTATATTTTCTGTGCAGAGATGGAAATATAAAAGACAGTTAATGCAAACAAACCTGCTTGTACTCTCATTCCCTCACCTAATGAGAGTTGATGAGAGAATCGATAAGGAGTTGGATCAATAAGCAGAACCGATACTGAAATAGCAATCGTTAAATTCTTCTCAATTCCCATCCCTAGTTTCAACTATAGGAGGATCACACTCCTCAGCCTCCCTTTAAAGACTTATGACAGGGTACTGGAGAGGAGAGTCCAAACAATAGTCAAACCCCAGATTCAGAAGAAACAATGTGATTTTCAACCCACAGGAGCAGACCACTGGAGCAGCTCTTTACCCTCTACAGCAGGAGTGCCCAAACATTTTTCAAAGAGGGCCAGATTTAATGAACATGCGTGAGGGCCAACCATTCTGCCTGACATTTTTTGAATCATTAAAATATGCAAATTATCTTTTTATGTAAAGTTTATTGCAAACAACATACTTTTAATTTCATACATGTATGACAAATCTAAACAGGTCTGACCAAAATCACTCTACTTTTAATATCTGAAGGCCATATAAGATGAAATAATATCTGTCTGAGAACAAAAAATCAGGAAACTGAAATATATTTCAGGTTCATTTAAAACATTACAATTAATTCATTGGTAATTAATGTTGTCAACTTTTAAGCTTAATACATATGAACAGAAACATAACATCATCTTATTAAGAAACTTAAAATATAAAGTGACATAATTCCTTGTGTCCAAATATATTTATAGCTAATTTTGACCAAAACAAGAGAAATTCAGTTGACTGAGATTTTACAATTTATTAATCTCAGATTACCAAAAAAACAACTTGTCTGCACTAATAAGTGTATAATATTACTCTTGTTATAAATGCTGGTGAGCCACAAGTGATGTATTTTATGACAGGGGCTGCTGGTCGTATAAAATTTGGCCGCGAGCCGCAATTGGCCCCCGGGCTGGACTTTGGACATGTCTGCTCTATAGGTTGGTAGATGGTTCACAGAAGTTTGTCCATCTGATCCACATGTGTTTTGTGGATTTGGAGAAGGCATTCAACCATGTCCCTTAGGTAGTCCTGTGGGGGTACTGCAGGAGTATGGGGTCCATGGCCCACTGCTACGGGTCATTATGTCCTTGTACGACTGGAGCCAGAGCTTGGTCCAGATTGCTGGTTCAGATTCGTTCCTGGTGCGGGTTGGACTCCTCCACAGCTGCCCTTTGTTACAGATTCTGTTCATAATCTTTATGGACAGAATTTCTAGGCACAGCCAGGGGGAGGAGGAGGTCCAGTGTGGGGGCCTTTGGGTCGCATCTCTGCTTTTTGTAGATGATGTAGTCTTATTGTTGTGGTCAGTTCATATACAGCCTGTCTGTCTGTGGGAGTGGATCTCTCCTTCACTGTGGTTCTTCCCGAGGTTTCTCTTTTCCCACTGGGTTTTGAAGTTTTTCTTTGCCAAGAAGGAGGGTCTAAATACAGAGGATGCCCTGGACATTAATCCGTCTGCTTCATTAACTAGGTTTCCATCACCCTCAGAAATGCGCAAAATGTAAATTGCGCAATAGAAAACTGGTAATGGACACACAAAAATGTTACAAAACATGTCAAATATTGCAGAAAAGTTTTTACGCTCTCATGAGGTGGTTTTTGAGATGTTTTGACATAGAAGTATTGCACAAAAATGTCATGGAAACACATTTTGCACGTCTTCACTAGTCGGGCATGACCAGGCCAGTGCCATGTGAGGTTCAGTAACGTAACGGTTCATTAACTCTTTTCCCCATAAAGACGACATTTGACGACCCCCCTGTACCCTAATGACACGTTTTGACACCTCTGTTCTATCATTAAGACGTGATTTGATGACCATGAGAAACAGGTTTTGTTTTTCAAATGTAACAGATGTTGTGATAGGTGGAGGTGAACACCACCCATTTTAGGCCAACCAATAGGATTAAATAATACATTTTCTTTATTTTTTCATATTTAATTTTTTTATTACTTTCTTTATTTCTTTATTTTTTCTTTCTTTCTTTATTTTGTTATTATTTAGATTTTTTTTTAAATTTTTTTAATTGTATTCATTTTTTTTTATAATTCAAGTTTTTATTTGGTACATGACAATCATACAATATTG
>JAPTGZ010000006.1:5041056-5051856 GCA_029814645.1 Fowleria isostigma
TATATTTTAGCACACTGACCATAAAATACAATCAAAACACTCAGATAATTAAGATCTTTGTGCAGCGATTTAAATTAATACACATAATACTTTTTTATTTTTATTTTTTACTTTATTTTCATTTGTTTTATCAACAGACATTACAACATTTTAAACAGACAGTAGTAATTATGCTTTTTCTTTGTAGTGCAGCCATTTTCTCCAGCGCTTTACAAAGACGTCCCTCGATCCATAGGAAATAAGTCAATCTTTCATTAGAGTAAATGTCCTCTATTATACCAAGCCACTGATCCTCACAGGGTGCATCCGTTATGAGCCAGTTCCTTGTAATGGCTTTTTTAGAAGCAATTATAAGAATTGTTTAGAGATATTTGTCTTCTTTCTCTACTACATCACCAGGTAACAATCCCAGCAAGAAACACTTTTTGATTGTGCACATAGTACTCTTTTTACCAAAAAAAAGCTCAGCTTAAAGTTGAGGGTTATTGTATACAAAATAGAGGAAACTCAAGAAAAAGGTTCTATTTTTTTGCAATATCTTTTATTAACTGAACATAACCCAGTGTGTCCATCCACTGTGATCCAACATCATGGGTTTTACTGATGAATCAATGTTGGAGAAGATGATGGTGTTTCCACGGTAACTACGGATCTCTACATCCAAATTGGTCATGTGTGATGATCATGAAAAGTGAGAAGAATAAATAGATGAATAACTGTATTTTACACAAAGTATTTCCATGTATTGATAGGATTAGTGGATCAACAGGTATCAAACATTAGTATCTGAATGATTTTGGTCACTTGTGGATGTTTAGCTTCATGGTTTAAAAGATTTGTGCACTAGAAGTCATGAAACCTCCTGTTGAGTGTAACTTGTATGGACGTTTCGTTCTTTCTGACCGTCCCGTTTGTCTTCCTCTGCAGTTCCATGGGCCAAGGCGGAGAAGGCACCAATGCCTCCAGCCCCCGGCGGTTGTCGCGTCAGAACAGCGATGGCGGTCCGCTTATCCCGGCACCCGGCGAGCCCCGCGAACACACCATCGACTGCGGTGACATCGTCTGGGGCATGGCCTTCGGCTCGTCTGTCCCAGAGAAGCAAAGCCGCTGCGTTAACATCGAATGGCACCGGTTCAAGTTCGGCCAGGACCAGCTGCTGTTGGCGACAGGTCTCAGCAACGGTCGCATCAAGATCTGGGACGTTTACACTGGTGAGGACACACGCTGGCGCTGCAGAGGGAGTCGTTCAGCAGTGTTTGGCACTAGGCCGAGCTGTGTATAAGTAGAGTCTAGATACACACACACACACACACACTGTGGTAGGTTGTTGCAGCGCAGTGTGAATTCTGCACATCTCTGCGGTGCCACATTCTCTGGTGTTTACACATGGCGGGCGTACGTTGGTCAGTTTTGTATACGTTTCTTAAACACTGGTTACTATGGTCACACTGGTTACTGTGGTGACTATTGTCTGTGTATGCAGTCGTAGAAAAATGCGGAATTTTTTTTTTTTTTTTGTCCCCATCATGCACTCTGCTGATTTTTATCCACTACACTTGTCACATGACTCCTTCCTCAGACTCAAACATGGATGTTAGGAGTTTAGCGATACTGCCCATCACTTCTGTTTTGGGTGAAGGTTAGTTTAAATTGTGAACAGAATTATTTTCTTAATTTTCTCATTTGTGTAAAACTGTTTTATCAATTACTGTCATATATTCAGATTTTTTCATATTATCATTATTATTACTATTTATTTGTACAGGGTGTTGAAAAAAATTGACTCCATTTGAGAAGTCTATATCAGTGACTACATGGTCAGGAGAAATAATAGGATTTATTTTGGACATAAAATGTTTTATTCCTACAAATTTCAAATGACAAATTCTGGGGGTTGGTCATTTTATAAATTGATTTCCCTTTTTTGAGCAAAACAAATGTTGACCAGTGATGAAATTTCAATTTTTTTGTTACACCCTTTATATATTTATTCACCAATGAAGACAATAGTCATACGTTCATCATGTGTTAAGTACAAATCTGAATACTGGACTGTCAATTTGGCCAGTGTGGTTGTTTTCCTCCAGATCTGTAAATCTTCTGCTTAGAATCTGTGACTGACAGTTATGACAATTCCACATTAACTTCATGCACTAACCCAGTCAAACGGTCAGTGAATCATTCACTGTGGTTCATATTTTGGCTCCTGGCTGCTGGCGTGGTATAACCAGGGCAGATGAACCATGGGCTAAGCATCACACACACTGACCGACTTTCACCAGGGTTTACGATGACGCTGCCTGAACATGTTCAAGAATTGTAGCTCTGTCCACTGGTGCTCTTCTTTTTTTTTTTTTCCTTGTTTTTTTCTTTTTTTTTTTGTCCTGCTATGAAAACAAATAAGGCTTGAGCTTATTGGTACTCTTTAGTACTGGGGTTCAGTAACAATCTCCACTTACAAAGTTAAAAAAAACAACCTCTGAATCCAGTGCGGCTCCCACTGTGCACACATTTTCTTAACATGTAAATGTTAACGCTATGTTTGGATTGTAAATACCAATGTGTTCTAACTTGTTCAGTGCGAGTCAGTCTTGGAACAAAACCAGGGTTCAGAGTGGGCTGTGAATGTTCAGCAATGAATCCACAAACAATTCTGGGTACTGTCAGCACTAACGCTACGTAAAGAATAAAAAACAGCTTTAGGGTATATTCACACCTGGAGTCATTTGGTTCGAATCAGAGTTCACATGTTTTTATTCACACCTTTATTAAAAAAAAAAAAAAAAAAACAAGAAAAAAAAAGTCTCTGGTCTGTTTTAAACAAACCAAACGAAGCAGATCTGAATCTGCCTTTAGCGTCTATTCCTTCTGCACTTGTGCACATGGCAAAAGAAAAAAAAAGAACCAAGCCAACACCTGGTACATAATGGTGGTCACTTTTCTAAAGCTCAAATGTCTTTTTTTAATTAAATACTGACTTTTTTCTGTAATTTCTACAAAGTCTCATAATTTAGAGAGCATATTTCTTAAGGCGAAACACTCCAGGTGAATAGGGTAACCATTTTGAAATGATAGATATCACCATGAAACTCCCTCAATTGATTACTTACACAAGTATGGGGAAAAAAAAGTGTTCCAGGTTTTTGAAATTTGTATATTTTAATAATGCAAATTAGGCATTACCTCATTAAATATGTGATTTTTGTATATTTTCAGTAGATGGATCTGAACATATCATAAAGCCAGGTGCAAAATTCTTGTTTTATTTTGTTTAAAGACAAAATGGAAAAAAAAAATTCAGAAGGATTTCAGGATATCTGCTTTTATTACCTAGGAAATCCAATATACTCTCCAAAAAATTGACTTTTGTCATATTTTTTTTTAAATTAAAATGTCATAAATCAGGCCAGGAATGGTTTTATTAATAAAATCTCTCTGTAAATATCTTCAGAATACTAAGTGTATAAGTGTACAGTTTTGTGTACATAGGAGATACAGGTCATGACAGACTTAAGTAAACAGATGAAACTCGGCATGTTGTGTTGTAATGCTAATTTCTAGGTAAATTCAGGAGAAACTTACTGCTGCAAGTAAAAATAGCTTTAATAAAATAAACATTTTAATGTATATTTTCAATGTTTTCTTTATAACAGCTTGAAAGAACACACATTTGAAAGTGTTAAACTAGCTCAAAATTGACCACTGCATAAAAAAAAACATCAGTGTGCCTGCCGTGTCTCATTTTAAATGAATCTTCTGACATCATTGTTTGTTGCAGGAAAACTGTTGCTGAACCTGATGGATCACACTGACGTCGTCCGAGACTTGACCTTTGCCCCGGACGGCAGCCTTATGTTGGTGTCTGCATCCAGAGATAAGACGCTACGTGTGTGGGACCTTAAAGATGATGGTATGTTGACTTGTATGTGAATTTATATTTTAAAAAATGGGAGGTTGTGTGTTTGACCGTCATCATTAGTCATTATTGGCAGGATTATAAGAAACTCCTAGACTGAATATCTGGGCCAGTTTTTGGAGTAAATAGATGACAGACTTTTTCAACTTTCTTCCTGTATCAGTTAAACTCCCACTCCCGTGTTGTGCAGCCGATCATGAAACTAAACTAATCTGCAAATGAAAAAATGGGAGTTGCTGAAAACGGGGCGGGGGAGTATTTCACGTTGTTGTTAAAAAGGAAATACCAAACCAACCGCTTTAAGTAAGACCAGAACTTTGGCCAGACCGTTATGGTATTTATTGACTATAATGTTGGTGATTTACAGACAAACTCCAGCTCATGACAGATGAAAGGGAAGTCCCCGCTTTATTATGTGCCATTTGGCCTCAGTGCGGGCGCCAAGCAGCGACAAGAGTGAATAACAGGAGCCCAGTGACCTACATTTCCCCATAAAAGATTCACTTGGCAGTTGAGACTGGGTTGCACGTGATGTTGTCTGTAGAAGTGGTTTTGAAACTTTTTACAGTGGAGTACCCCCTGAAAGAGAGTTTTGTTAGCCAAATACCCCCAAATCTCACTTCAGCATTTTTGATTGAGGAACAAAAAAAAAAAAAAAGTAAAATGTGTTTCTGGGCCAAAGGTGTCTGTTCATATTTACAAAACTTTGTAAACAAACAACATATATTTAAATGTAATATATAAAAAATAAATAAAATTTAAAAAAAAAAAATTGTTAAATGGTCATTAATTAATAAATGAACCTTTCATCAACAAAAAAATCTAAAATAATGACTTCTCAAATATCTTGTCATTTTGAATAATATAAAATAGAAAATTTCTCAAAATGATACCAAAGTTTAAACGTGATTGACAATGAAACCATGAGATCAATGTAGTTATTGTGTTTTATATTTCAGCATAAATTCTCATTATTTATTTTGTATTCAGTCCATGTTGACTTATTTTATGTATTTTTACAAAAACATTTCAAATACCCCCCAATATGCAAAACAAATGGTGGTTGTGCTACTGGGACAATGTAGAGAACAGGGGGTAAATGGACTATATTTATATACATTTTATGTCAATTCCATTAATAATTAAAAAAAAAAAAAATCATAAGGATAAAACACCTTTTTTGAAATGCACTTGAGTAAACATTTTTAGATGCAAAATAAATACAAATGGACACAAGTGATGGTTGGATAGATTTAAACAATATAACATTTATCCCAATATAAAACTAGACTGACATTAGTTATTACTTTGT
Organism: Fowleria isostigma; assembly: GCA_029814645.1. NCBI lineage: Eukaryota > Metazoa > Chordata > Actinopteri > Kurtiformes > Apogonidae > Fowleria > Fowleria isostigma. The sequence continues at coordinate 5,046,285 of JAPTGZ010000006.1, forward strand.
GTCCCAGACCCATTAGAAACACCTGAATTCAACACGTCCACATACTTTTACTCCACTACTTATGTCATTTTGTAATATTTCTTATGTAAAGCCTGTTCATTCTAAAACGCATTACATAACTTTTAGTATTTTCCTTTATTAAAGATGGTGACGTCATCATAGTACTTTAGCAGAGTTCTGAGTTCCTCTGTCGTGTCTTCCAGGTAACATGGTCAAAGTTTTGCGGGGGCATCAGAACTGGGTGTACTGCAGTGCGTTCTCCCCTGACTCGTCCATTCTGTGCTCAGTTGGTGCAGGCAAAGCGGTAAGTACACCAGTTCCTCTGTCTCTACTTTTGGGTTTGCTAGCTAATCTGTGTGCTACTGCTTGTGATCAGTTATGCTCAATGAATGTACAAATGACAACAATCTGCCCCGCCCTCCTAATTTCACCTAAGATGAAACCGTGCTCGGTGTCATGACAAGATCAGCCACCTGCATCTAGACTGTTTGGTTTTGTTTGCAGTGGTTAAAAGGCTTTTTGTGTTCTAATGTTTGCATGCAAACAACAACAGTTTAGTTCATAGTTGATATAACCCTGCAGCTGAACACTTAACTGTGACCCTGTGTACTTGTATTAAATAAAGGGGGACAACTGAATAAAATGTGAACTTTGGCTTTAAAACTTCATCAGTTCCCCATATAAATCAGGCATTATACATTTGATAATGTTATTTTCATTTTTGTGCTGTCCTTAAGGCAGATCTGTGTATGAATACTGATAGAGCAGTAATTCATCTCATCTTGTAATGTTGCTACTGTACTTCATGGTGGTAATGGTAGGCTTGGTGGTAGTATTGTTAGGTTGTGTGTGTCCCTACAGTATGTGTCTTGCTCTCCCTGTCACAGGTGGTGGCAGAGCTCAGTGTGTGATTGGTTTTGAAGGGAGCGCCGCGCTGGCATTTTGACAGCCGGTGTAACCGGGGACGCACAGTGTCCAATGCCCAAAGGCCTGGCCAGGGTCAGCCTGGCACCTGAGCCGCAAGGTCAATCTGTACGTAGGTGCTGCTCCGTGTCTGTCTACCTCTGCTGTCGCAGTTCCTCTTATTTATTTCAGTATTTTCAGTGTAATACTATCAATTAACTGGTAGTTCAGTACCACCCATGTCCCCCAAACCCCACCCTTATCCTTTTATTAGCTCCGCCCACTGTCTGCACACGCTAACTTTTCTGTTGTTACTTGGGTAGGGTTTTTGTTGGTCAGTTTGAATGTATGTACCATAGTTTACATGTAACATTAAAAAAAAAAAAAATCAGCCAGCCATGTAACTTAAACAGACAACAACAGTGTTAGCTCAGAGCTGCTCCTGCGTCACCAGACATCTATGATCCAGTTAATATGCAACTCTTCCATGGCTGTTCATTTATCATATATGTGTTAAGGTTCTAGTGCTGCTCAAATGTCAGCCTTTTGTTTGTCTCTAAAATTATGTAAGAGTAAATCTGTTACTGGTTTTAAAAACTGTTCACAAATTGGCATTATGTTGTAATTCTGAGTTTTTTAAAGAGGTTTCTGTGCACTTGGCAGCGACAGTGGAACACTAAATTCTGTTTGTTTTACAGTTGTACTAAGTAATGAAGAGCAGCAAAATAGAACCCAACAAAGCAGATATTATTTTGAACAGAATGGGGGAAACACAAAACAAGGAAATAAAAGTGAAAAGAGGAAGAATCACTGTTTGTTCACAAATACATGGCATTAGAAAACTCAAAACTATGGCTGGTTTTTACTAAATAGTTGAACAGATGATGATTTCTACCAGTCTGTGTGTGTGTACAGTATGTCAGTGTGTGTGTATGCTTATGTGTACTTTGCCAGAGGTGTGAACCCTTTGGCCATAAAATATTCTTTTCTCTTGCAGTATCTGTCTCTCTTCGTAGGCTTCTGCCGGAGGTGTGAGCCTATTGTAAACACAGTGAACTAAAACTCTGAAAGGAGAAACCAGTGGAGTAACATTATGTTACCTTAAGTTACTACTTGTTTTATTTTCTCTTTTTTTGTGTAGACCTTTCATTAAAGTAATAGAAGTACTCATGTAATATACTGTTAATGTATTAAAACCTGTATACATATTGTAGTTTTAATATTATTAATTCTTTTGTTCTAATGTTGTAGTCAGTAACAAAACGACATGTATTTACATTAGTATTGGTGAATTGTTGCATTTTGACATATAGCCTTGCTGCTTGTGTAGCATGTGCTTTCATTTTGTTTGGCCTGGTTTAAGGTTACAAAGCTTTAGAATGACACTGAGCATAATGTGAGCATAACTGTTTTAATTTTTGTGTAATTCCTTTTGCATAATTTATTTAATTTCTAAATGCTTTATGCATATTAGTAGCAGTAAGTTTCAGATAGAACATCTGTACTCTGTATGAATCATTCCATGGGCTATAACCGGCCTGTCTTCACATTGCAGGTGTTCCTATGGAACATGGATAAATTCACGTTGATCCGGAAGCTGGAGGGCCACCACAATGATGTGGTGTCTTGTGAGTTTTCACCAGATGGGGCGCTGTTGGCCACCGCCTCTTATGACACCCGTGTCATCGTTTGGGACCATCACAAGGCCACCATCCTTCTGGAACTGGGGTGAGACACACAGAGACATTTCAGTCGTGTTGATATAAAATATGGTGACGTGTACAGGGTTGGTGCAGGTGCTTGAAATTCTGGAAAATGCTTGAATTTCAATGTTGTTTTAGGGTCTGAAAAGTGGTTGAATTTTAGTTAAAGTGCTTGTAATTATGACCAAAGCTACTTGTAGAGGCGATACATCTTGAAATATAAAACTGTCAAAAAATAAAGTGGCGGGTGCACTTGGCTAACGGGGAGTTCCCGCAGAGTCATAGTCTTAAAAATCTTGAATTTACAAATCTGCATTCAACACCTTAAAGTCTTTAGAAGGTATTAAATTTGATATGGTGGATCTTAATTTATGTTACCATAAACTTGTTGGCTGTATTGTGTAAAATGTGTCTGTAACGTGAGTTGACTCTCTTCCAAATCTGACAATTTTTACTGAAATTGGCAACCAGTTATCACAAACTTTGCAGCCCCTGGAGAGAAATGATTTGGAACAGTGAGAATCAAGACACTGAAACAAATGCATACATTTTCCCAAATTCTAGGAGTCACAAACTTCTGCCAGTATGGCCTTGAAATAGGCTGTTAAATGGGTATTAAATTCTGTTTTAAAAAGTCTTAAATTTAACTTGTAGGAGCCCTGAGTAAAACTCCAGGTAAATATTTTAATTTTTTTTTGTCTGGTGCGAGTGTGCCTGAACAATGCCAATTGGCTCCCCTTTTTTTGGATAAAAGTTTGTGTTCTGCTTTAGCTTTTAAACTTTTTGCTATTATGAAACATAATTGTAGTTGTTTATAGCATAATACAATGTACATCATTGTGATAAAAAGTGGAGGAAAAAATCCTGATTGTATTTATTCCTGTAGATACGTGTTTTACCCCGGCATTAAGGGACTGGGCTGGAAAATTTTGAGAATGACCCTTGAAAGTGTTTGAATTTGAAAAATGTGTTGCAACTTTGTGTATGAGTGATAAGTGCTGTACAATAAAATGTTGATTGTTTCACACCAGGAACAAACACACAGGTGTGTTCTGAGGCCCAGTGACTGTTGAAAATACACAGTTTGAGTGAAATCTGTCAGAATAAATGGGACTTTGAGATGCATATCGAGTCAGCTTTACTGTGACTAAAGACTGGATGGAGGCTTTTTTTTTTTTCGTCATTGATTAAGCAGGGATTTGTACCACACAGCATTGAAATGCACATGAAGTTTCCTCTCCGTGTGGCATTTGTGACATTCCTGCTGTAGGTGTCAGGCTTTTTTACTAATCCTCAGTTGTTTGAGAACACTTGATGACCGACAACCCAGCCAAAGTTATGTAAAATAGCTGCCATACCTCCTGACAAACTGGTTTCTAAACTGTTATTGCTCTCTTTCCTCAGGCATCTCTTCCCACCTCCATCGCCTATTTTCGCTGGTGGTGCAAATGACCGCTGGATTCGCTCTGTGAGCTTCTGCCCTGATGGCCGTCACATTGCCAGCATCACAGACGACAAGTAAGACGCAAAATGAACACTGTGGGTTGTGTAAACAAACTGACTGTAAGCCCTGCTTTAACCCATAAAGACCCAAACAGCTATTGGCAACCAAATCATATACTGATCTAATTCTATCAATACAAGTAAATAAATGGTGTAAAATACAGTTATTCATCTTTTCATGGTCATCAGATATGACCCATTTGGATGTTCAGAGGCTCCATAGTGAATGTGGAAACAGCATCATCTTCTACAATATTGATTCACAATTAAAACCCATGAAATTGGATTAATAACAATGGATGGAAATACTTTTTTTTTTGTTCAGTTTATGAAAATATTTGTTAAAAAGTCCCCTTTTTTCAGTTTCCTCTGTTTCTGGTATAATCTTTGCATTTACTCTGAGCTTTAATGAACATGAATTTAATGAATATATGATCAGCAAATTAAATACAGTAAAAACAGGATTCACACTGAAAAATGCAAAAATAAACCCAGACAATAATATTACAATAAACAATAATGAATCTGTTAAGAAATGTTAAATATAGAGAAACATTCATTTGGGAACTGACACAAAAGTTGCACTGGGTGTTTATGGGTTAAACTCGATGTCGACTAGTTTCGTGATTGTGACACCAACAAAATGACCTCAGAGAGGGCGGCAGACGAGGGGCGTGGTGCATCATGGCAATAAACCAACCAGAGTTTCACAAGACTTAAAATGGCACAAACTCCCTTACAATTCCCTTCTGTGTTTTTAGAGTTAAGGACATGGTCTGGTATCCTGTCGGTTTTGTTCACTTTAGTTTGTAACTAGCTGTGTCTGGCTCAGTCAAATGCAGAATTAAGTGTATAAAATCTTTTTGGACCGTGTTCTGTAATGCATGACTCTGCTGCTCAAGCAAAAAACCTTTTAGCCTGATAATGTCCTTCATACGAAGGCTGGAACTCTTTTTGTATTAATAACAACATGATTTCTTCAACTGGAAAAGGAGTTCCATCAAAGCAACAAATACTTCTGATTAAAGTAACAACAAACATTAGTAAATATTTAGGTGATCATTTGGATGTTATGTTCACTTCTGTGTAGAAAGCATAATTATTAAACCCTCTTTACCTTCAAATCAAACATCTTTCCCTCCTCATAGATTCTAAAGCTTGATATATTTGTATAAATATTGTGAGTTTAACACATTTCAACCAATAGAATCTACAAGGTGGGTAAAAATGTTCTTTTAGATTTGAAAAGGCAAACCTAATGATTTTGCCGTTTTTCTAACTTGATACTCAAATGAGTTGAGGTCAAAGGTCATGTTTGGTCATTAAAAATGGTAAATGGTCTTGTACTTATATAGCGCTTTTCTACACATTAATAGTACTCAAAGTGCTTTACAATACTAATTTCACATTCACCCACTCATACACCAGTGGGCTGCCACTATGCCAGGCACTAACCACACTGG
>JAPTGZ010000006.1:5052769-5063564 GCA_029814645.1 Fowleria isostigma
ACACGGGGAGAACATGCAAACTCCACACAGAAAGGTCCCACCCATCGACTGGTATTGGAATCAAACCCAGGACCTTCTTGCTGTGAGGCATGAGTGCTAACCACTTCACCATCGTGTCGCCTATGATAATTTATCATGAAACGGTAATATTAACCATTGGGAAATTTACCACAGTTTATCATTATACCGGTAATCATTACATCCCTAGGTGGAGAGTATCAATATTTTGCATCATTGGATGGATCCTTCTAGGAATCCAAAATTCAACCACTTCTGAGTAAATTTGTGACAGTGTTCCGGTCGGGACAGAGAGGAGCCAAACCTTCTGTCGGTCGTTTTGTTCATAAGGAAGAGAATTCAAGGAAAATGACAGAAGACTAAAAACAGACCAGGCCTTACTGGGAGTATTCGTATCCTCAAACGACTGTAGGTCAGCGACTATGTAAAGCAGCGTCATGTTTCCTCATGACAGGTGATCCATAAACTATCCCAACGCTATTCAAAGAAGGTGCGCCTACTCCAGTTGGAGCGTACAACTTAGCACATGTCGTCGCACTGTCCAAGAAGGCGACATTAATAACCTGAAGTGTACTTTGAGTTCAAGAGTTGGATGTATCTATATCAATGCGCCTGTAACTAATTCCTATTTTCTGAGGTTGGAGGATCATGCTGTCCTATGATTCAGAGGTTTGTCAGCACATTTTCCATCCTGTTCGTAATAATGCTGACCTTCAGTTTTAGTTTCTGCTCAAAACATTCACAGAAGAACAGTCCAGGGGTTTTGATTTTCAGAGACCCGCTGTCTCGTGACCCGTCGGATGTTGGATATAATCAGTTACTACTTCAGCAGCAGATAAGAAAAGCTTGCTTGCGATTCTTTAGCTTCAGGATGTCCAGGTCAAGAATGAGCGACGATTTGAGTCTGGACAAACTCAGTAGTGTTGCTGACAAGCTGACGAGGATGGCAGAAAAGCCTCCCTGTTCACTGCAGGTTGTTTTTCAGACTTTTCAGAGTCATGGGTCTTAATGAGGCTCAGAGCTACTGTATGTGTGTTTGTTTCACTGGGTCACATGACTGTCACAAGGCCGCTATTAATCAGTCTGACTGCAGGCTGGCTCAGCGCTCAAACGTTGGTGGAAAATATGTTGAAGAGAAGCAGCTCCACAAAATGGAGCCTGAGAGGGGAAAAACAACAAACCACTGCAGTCATTTAGTAGGTCTTCACCAAAACATGTGTAGAGGAAATACTGTAGATGATAAAAATAAGGAACCACTGTTTGGAACTCTGTCCTGAACTTACACAGCACATATTCTCTCTAAATGACCATGTAACAAACAAACACTGGTGATTATATCTGGACTAGAACGGCCAAATAATTATACTGTTACAACGTGACTGTGGCAGAAGGGTTTTGAGACTCAACACAGATGAATGGAGTTCTTCCCTTCACATGACTTTGTATCAGTGCTGCAACAATGAATCAATTTAATCAATCCAAATTGATTCTTAAGAGTTGGTAACGAATTTGACAGTCAATTTGTTGGGTCTTGAGCGTGTTGGTATTGACACATGTCCACAAGCTGTGCAGTGTAAACGCAGAGCAGCATGGCTCAGACTTCAGCTGCCGGGCCAGATTTTAAAGCTAGGTTTATATTCGGTTCCTGGTGGCCACGGTAACCCTAAGTGGACCAAACATAGTGCACCATTTATCTAACAAAACTTGAATATTTTGTGCAAACAGGGCTGCTGTTGCCATCAGGAAGATATTGTAAACCTAGCTTAAGATATCCTATGTGTCATGATAACTTTAGCCTGCTAGCTATTTAGACACTATCGTTGTAATTATAGTGTTTTCATCCATCTCTGTTTTGTTGCGTGGCCAAACATTACCCATCTCTGACTGGAACTAATACATACGCTACTTTGATCGCCTATAACTGGAGCTGGTTGAAGACTATAGCTTTCTAGTCTCAGCCATAACAGGTCTAGGTAGCGGGCTACTACTCGCTAACTACCCCCAAAGCCATTTCAGGGATGTAATCATTAGTGACTCGTCTGCAGCCTATATTGCTTTGGGTTAAATACCGATCTTTGACAATTGACTCTTTTGTGTTTATTTGATGAATCAATTATTATTGAAATAATCTACAGATTAATCAATTATTAAAATTATTTGCAGCCCCTATTTTGTGGCACATATTTCAGTAGCTGTTTTTACCAGGTCCCTAATGTTCAACTGACAGTTTGATACGTGTAGACGGACATGCAAAAAGTGTGAAATTTCCCATTTATCAACGTAGTATGAACACCAGTTGGTATCACACCACCTGCGTTGCACCAAACTACTTCTCTTCGTGTTCTCTCCTAGCGCCGACTACAATCACAAAACCGGAAACAGAACAAGATTCGTGACAATTGCTGAAATGAATTTTGGATGTAAATCAGAGGAGGGCAACCTTAAATGTCCATCGCAGGGAAATAATTCGACATGTTGTAGTTTTCCTGTACTGGTGCAAGACTGATGTAAGAAAACCCATTTTTAACCCAGTTTAGATGGTGACACGAGAGTGGAGCATTTTTAAGATTTCCACTCTAGAAGGTGGTTTAATTTTTTTGCATTATCAACCTCAAAAACTTTATCTACGAAAGGTACATCTGATAAAATATTTCGGCATTTTCACCCGAGAGCGTTATCGTGTAAACTGGGTCTTTGATTTATTGCAATGACTTCAGGTAGGCGGGGATAATAGTTATGTAAGTGGAGTTGAATCATTCCCATTATCTGTAACGACATCCCGAAACCAACGCAGCCTCTTTGATTCTCAACACAATGTTCTTTCCCATGTGGCGTGACTCAGCTGTATGTTGTTCCCCAGTCCGGATCACTTTTATGCTGAATCACCTTTAATGCCTGTTGTGTTGAGGCACTGAGGCTGACGGTCTGGTATGTTCTAGAAGCATCTGTGTTAAACCCTTGTGTCCTCTGTGCAGGCTGGTTCGTTTCTGGAGCATCGAGGAAAGGGCTCCTGAGGCCATCGCCCCCCTGTCCAACGGCCTCTGCTGTGCCTTCAGTCCTGAGGGAAGTGTCCTCGTCGCAGGGTAAGACGCTCGCACATGCACGAACGGAGACACACCGATCCGGTTACATAACATAACACCGCCGTACTCGGCCCTTTGACAGAGGATATCAGGACATTTGTCAGCCGGGCTTTTCCCCGTCCTGCCATCACAGCGAGGGTGGATCTAACTGTCAGTGTAGCGCCTTAAAAGGCCTGGCACATGGAGTTCCACGTAAGCCCACAATTATTCATACCCCTATCCAATACAAGGGAGGGTTTTTTTTTAAGTGGACAAATGTAACAGAGTTTGTGATATTTAGAACCTATGTTTAAGTATAAATTTGGGCTTTACAAACAGAAAAAAAAGAGATGCATACATACATATATACAAATACATACAAAATTAATATGATGGGTATGTACATCAGCCTAAAATGATTCCTACCCCTGTCAGATACAAGAAACTTTTTTTCCAAGTTACAAATAAGTATTTTAACTCAGATTTGACATAAATAGGACATGGAGGAAGTCTGGAGCCATGACCAATTTCTTTAAGTTACACTGTTAAAGGGGTTTGTTTAAAAATCCTATGGCTATTTGTCTTGGAATCACTAGGGTATGAATAATTTTGGACATGGTGATTTTTGTTTAGTGTTTAAACACATCCAGCCACGCCCCCGACATAGAAGCCTCGTCCTGAGTGTGAGGAAACTGCCACTCTGCATGACAGGTTAATGAATCCCACCACTGTCTGTCTGTCCCTAAGAGGCCTTGAAATCATATCACAGAATAAATTCTGTAAGTATTGGGATATTTGATATGACCGTTATGATGGAATATAGTTATTCTTGTGAGTACACTTTAAAGAAAACTGGATAAAAACATTCTGGATAATTAATTTGAACCACATTTTCTGTTGAACATGTGCCCAGTGTTTTTGTTACATACACCTAATAAAGTCTAAAAAGGGAATCGATTTGACTAATTCTGACACACCCTATTTTTTTAACACATAAGTTGATGCAAGTTCATATTTGTGTACATTAGTTTAGTTTAAATGTTCTGTAACCATGTGTTGAGGATGGTTTGGTTCAATATTTAGTTCAAGTGCAATAGTTGTTGGTAACGGATCAAAGAAAGACATGCAAAGTTCACTGTACAAAGCACCTTTAAAATAGGTACAAATATCTTTCTGTAATTTTCATTATCCAGTTCTAAGTAAAACCATTTAAAAATAAATAAAAAAAATATGGTAATGGATTAAATGCCTAAAATCTCCAGGCTCCAAAATTTACATGGAATAAAAGTGACTTTTTGGAAAAGGTAGTATTAATGTGTCAACACAGAATGTTGGATACACATAATAAAATGTAAAATATGAGAAAAAAGAACTCCATATATTACATTTTTGTAATTTTTACAATATTTCCCCAAAAAAAGAGAAGGTCTATAAATGTAACTTTTTAAATTTGTTTTCCTCATTTTTTTGTAATATTTCAAATAATTAAAAATTGTGTTTTATACTTCAGCATTAATTCTCATTATTTTTTTAGACAGTATATGATGAATTGTTTTATGTGTGTTTCCCCCAAAAAATTTCAAGTACCCCCTGGGCTTCTTCTAAGTACCCCTGGGGGTCCACATTCCCCCGTTTGAGAGCCACTGTTGTAGATGGTGTTTCAGAAAGCCCCTCCCCATCGCCGTGTCCTGACTGTGGCCGTTGTTCTTTGTTTCTCCAGAACACGCGACGGTGGCGTTCACTTCTGGGAGTGTCCACGTAGCATCGCCAGCCTGCAGCACATGAGCCGAATGGCGCTCCGCCGGGTGATGACCACGCAACAGGTGGAGGCCCTGGCCATCCCCACACCACTCCGAGACTATCTGACATACAAGGTCATCTGATGCCCCGCTGACCCCGCCCCCTTGGCAGTGAGCCGGACCGCCTCTCAATCGGATCCTGCTGAAAAACAAACTATATTCAGAAGTTTTCTTTGAAAAAAAACTGTCCTGACAAGAGGAGGAGGTTCATTTACTGAAGGCCCAGGTCCACCTGCTCATCATTTGGTTCATGTTTTGTACATATTTATATTTTTGTCGGGGCTTCATGTTCCTGCCTTTCTGTTCTTTTCATCATATCAGTGTTCACCTCCTCCTCCTCCTCAACTTTACGTTTTACCCACATCATTTCCAATAACTTGAAACGGCCGTTGCACTTGGAGAAGAGCTTAGCGGCGGCGCTTCAGCGTAACATCAGCCCCTGTTGAGCCAAAGGGAAGCGATTCATAGGATGGAGGCCGTCGAAGGCTCGTTTAGTCTGTCCTTTATTCGTATGTAAAAGACAAAAACAACTAAAAGCACTCATTGTTCTGACACATTATGATGTTTCATTTTTTTTCCTGAAACCATATTTAACCTGGCTGGACTGAAATGACATAACTACTGAACCTACATGTATTTATCGGCCAGATCAGTTTGGATGAGGTTTGACAGGTTAGGCGTCTTCCCTGCGTGGTTATATTTTTAAAAAAACAAACAGGATAACATAACTTTTCTAACTTATTAATTAGCTTATTCAGTCATCCGGTTTTCTCATTGTATTAAATACTGAGAAAACAGTCTGGAATCGGGATAGTCAGATGTTTTACAACGTGTCATAAGCACAGACTTCTTTTTGTCACGAGTCAGTCGGTCACAAGTTCGCAAACCTCTTTACAACTGTCGTCGGTTGTTTACATGATTCAAAAATAAGTATTGAATTCCAGATTATGCCCTGTATTCTTACATTTTTTTGACAAAAGCGTCACATTCTTATCTGTGATTGGTTTGGCCTGTTGGTCCCAGCTTCATATTTGGATTCAAGCCCCGCGATTCCAGACGGATTTCTTATCGAGAAGGACCGACGGCTGGCCAGGCTAGTCGTTCTGACATTTCTTTTAGTTTTAGTATTCTTTTTTTTTTTATAAAATACTGAGATAACTCGATGTTTTCTATCAAATTAAACAGACGCACAACGGCTGATCCGAAGTACGAGCAGAAATAATTACACTAACAATAACATTTGTCTGTAACGTGTCTCGGCGTCGGCTTCGATTTAGCCGTTAATATGTTTTGGGTTATTTATGGAGCCGCTATATAACATTTCAGATCTGCTTCAGCGCTCACTCATTTATTACGTTCACCGTCTGCCTGTAGAATGCTACCTCTGGAAATGTTTCTCAGATCGTAGAAGTCTTAAATCGTCATTTTTCTCGTGGTTTGCTGCACTGCACTTTGGTGACATTACCCTTCATCAGGGGTGTCAAAATCATTTTAGTTCAGAGGTCACATCCTCCTGGTATGATGTGAAGTTGGCCACACCACGAAAATAACCTGATTTATAAATGTCAATTCCAACCTTTTCTCTTGGTAAAAAAAAAAAGTAAAAAAAAAAAAATTAAAAAAAAAAAAGTAATATTACATGCTCAAAATGTATAAATCAACAAAAAAAATCCTTAAAAAAAAAAACAAAAAAACATTGAGAATATCATAAACAACCATGAAAAAAAAGTTATGCTTGGGTTTATCATTTTACAAATACACATTAAAATGACAGTTCTATCGATGCATTACAGGTTATTTGCATTTTTTGTAAAAAGATAGTTTGTAAATGTAAAATTTTTAATGCAATTTTTTTATTTTCTTTACACTAAAACAAAGAGAAGCAGTTGGAGTTGTGGTTGTGTACAGGTTACTATGATCATATCTGACTGGTCCGACCCACCTGAGATGGATCTGGACTAAACGGAACCTGAACTAAAATGATCGTTAATGTCTTCAGTGTAATTTTAACATTTGACAAACTCATCCCACAGGCCAGATTGGACCCTTTGGCGGGCCGGATGTTTGACATCCGTGCCCTCCGTGACATAACCATCGCGGTCTGTTGGGTCCGGTTTTGACGACCTCCCTTCAGGTTTTATGTCAATCAGATATTTCATTTTTTAAATTTTTTTTTTTGTTTTGAATGTGAGTCGTCTCATATGGTAGTGTTCACTCTTCATCTGATTTCCGTCACTTTAAATCCACAACAACCTCACCCTCCCACACAATGAAGTTTAGTCCACCTGAAAGCCCCTGCTCTGTGACGGGGTTGACGCCTGGTCACGGTGGTGTATGTACGTGTGTGTGAATGTCCTCCAAAGCCTTCAAACCCGTCTGTGATCATCATTTCATACTGAAGCCAAACACCGCTGCCACTTAAACATTGTTTTCTTGTACAAACCTGTAAACAATTCCATGTGACGTTTGTGTGTGTATTTATGTATATACAAAAGTGTATCGTGTCTATAAACATATCACTTTAATTTTTTCTGATTTGTTTCATCATAACCATAGCTTGTGTTGGACTTTTTTTCTATTTTTGTATTTTGTTCACCTTAAAATGTGAAGCGTCTGCAAACAAATGTTGCTAAAGGCCGCGATGAGACGTGTGTTCCAGACCAGGTGACTGCGGCGTCCACGCTGCTGATCAGTTCTGTTGGTTAACGTCGTTATGACACGGATGCTGATGAATGAAAGGCGCTTGGCGGCCGCGCTCAGCCATCTCCATGTGCTCTGGGTGTGAAATGTTATTTCCCATTATGCCTCTGCAGCGGTTGTCTTTTTTGTTTTTTTTTTCCCCCCAGTTTGTGTGTCTGAGGTGAAGAAGGGAAAGTGTTTTGTTTTGTGTTAGAAGGCGGGCACAGAGCAGCTGTCAATCATTCTTGGCAATAATTTTTGTGAAAGTCGGTTCTGATACCAAAGGTTTTCCAGCGTAAACGGTCTGGAGTCGGACCGCAGCGCTGATTCTCCTGAAAGGAACCTGGGCCGGGGCTTCATTCCATCTCATCTGAATAATGAAACACAGTTCTGCCTCAGACACGGCATGAAGCAGTAAATATATCAGTAAAATTATATATAAATATATCTATATGAATGTATAAAGTTCTTGCAATTTTCTTGTAATGTTTTTTTTTTTTTTGTTTATAGTTTAAATAAAGGCTTTTTGACAATAATATTGGTGGTTTATTGTGTACTAGTGCGTCGGGGTCTAGATTGGTAGTTTTGATGTTGGAGAGAGAGCTGACTTTTGGGACAAGATGTTAGTCTGTTTTATAAGAATTGACATTGAGAAAACATACTTTAAAATAAAACCAATATATTAATACAGATATGCTGAAAAATTAAAACGTAAGCAATGTACATCCTGTGTTATGTCCCAAAAGAGGCATCATATACCTCTATATTTGAATTATGGCTGTAATGGGGGATGGATATATGTATGTATATATTATATAGTAATAAAGAATTGTATCACTATCGTAAAGGAAAAGTAAATGAACAATCAGAGGATGAAGGACCTGGGATTGGTTGGTTGGTTTTATCTCGAGCTTGGGTACTCTATAGTGTTTTAATTCTCAACAAAATAAGATTTCATTATGTGTACACAAATATACATAAACATATACAATAATTCATTATTAATATACACCCCTAGTAGCACAAAAGGGAGTGAGAAGTAAAACCCATTCACTACTTAAACTTACATATTTGCAATCATACAGTTCCCCACAGGTCATCGTGCTTGTCTAAAATAGTTTATTTCGAGCTTATGCACTTCATGTACAGCGGCAATTCACATACAATCAATACTGTTCATATATATTTCATACATGTGTACACAGTTATACATTTAAGAAAAAAAAAAGGAAAAATTTTAGAAGAAAAGCATGTTATATGCACCAGTCATACATGTACAACATACGTACAAAAAGAGACAAGACTTGTAGATCTTGAATATAAACTATAGCCAGTGGATTATACAGGAAGGTTATTGGAGTAGAAATACACAAACTATATGCACTGAGAAGTATTTATTACAAACGCACATAGAAATAGTAATTCTATTGCAGAACAGTATGTGTACACTGTAAGTATAACACATCATTATACACGAGTCCCCATTCCACTGAAGAACAAGAGCCTGGAAGGGAGTGAGAAGAAGCACATCTTATTTACTCCCAACCCCAGTTTCACAATTTAACAAATAAAAGAAAGTTTTAAGGCCATGAAAAAGTCAAAGACTGGTCTTTTCAGTCAGGACTGAATTTACTTCTCATTTGATGCTGATCAAATTTTACAGCTGCCACATATTGTGCAAGAAAATGCAGGGAGAAAAAGGAAGTTTGGGTTTAAAGGCATTAGATTTACAGGGGAAGTAAAACTAACACAAAACTGCGATAAAATTGCCTCCATCAGCGAATATTGTTGTGTATTCAGTTTTCAGAGGTCAGTGACAAAAAGGGGACAGAGTGAGCGATGTCACGAACCTCCATTAAAACCTGTCAGGGTCCTTTAATGTACATGTGGTATTTATGTATGTTTTATGTGGTTTCATTTATGTTTTAATCAAAAATCAGACTGAATGAACCTGAAAATTTTAAATAGTTGGTATAGAAGTAAATCTGTGCCATCAGATATTGAATACTTGTATTTATATTTATTTTTTAATACATAGAGTTTCATACTCACAATTCAATTACTCCCCCCCAAAAAAGTTTTTTATTCAATATTCTCAAATTCAGTGTATTTCAAATTCAAGATAAAAAAAAAATTCAATACAGCGTCGACATCTAGACCAGGTAAAACTAAAGGAGCAACAAGACACTTGATCTAACGTTCACCCAATCACGCATCATACTAAAGATTACACTCAGGTAACAGCACAGGCAGATCACATGATTGACACGTATGTGCATCACGTGACCTTTAGTACGATGCATGATTGGGTGACAGATCAAGTGCCTCGTTACTCCATTGGTTTTGCCTGGTCAAGATGTCTGTGCTAAATAAATTTTTTTATATTGAATTTGAAGCACATTGATTTTGAGAATATATATGTTTTGGATTTTTTTTTTTTTTTTTGATAATTGAATTCATGTCATTAAACTCTGTATAAAAGATAAAAATACAACTGTGACAGTGACAGGCCTGTCACTATGCCTCCGACTGATCATGCGCTGTGGCTACTAGGCCGCTTTGGCTGACTGGTTGGCGCGTGTGACTTTCACCCGGGAGTCTAGGATTCGAAGCCCGCCTGGGCCCTCTTCATCTTGCCACACAACTATTTAGTATCTGATGGCACAGATTTACTGCATATATATTTATGTGTATCTGGATCCTGTGTATTTGGGTGTGTCTCTGGGTGCATTAGTGGGTTTGTGGGTGTATTAATGGGTGTATCAGTGGGTGTATTTATGGGTGTATTTTTGGTTGTATTTGTGGGTGTATCTGTGGGTGTGTGAGTGGGTGTATCAGTGGATGTATTTGTGGGTGTACTTTTGGAAGTATCTGTGGGTGTATTTTTGGGTGTATCAGTGGGTGTATTTTTGGTTGTATCTGTGGGTGTATTTTTGGTTGTATCTGTGGATGTATCTGTGGGTGTATTTGTGGGTGTATTTGTGGGTGTATTTTTGGGTGTATCTGAGGGTGTATTTGTGGGTGTATTTTTGGTTTATCTGTGGGTGTATTAGTAGGTGTATCTGTAGGTGTATGAGTGGGTGTATTAGTGGGTGTATCCGTGGGTGTATTTGTGGGTGTATTTTTGGTTGTATCTGTGGGTGTATTTTTGGGTGTATCAGTGGGTGTATTAGTAGGTGTATCTGTAGGTGTATGAGTGGGTGTATTAGTGGGTGTATCCGTGGGTGTATTTGTGGG
>JAPTGZ010000006.1:5101627-5111825 GCA_029814645.1 Fowleria isostigma
AAGTCTGGGCATCCCTGCTTAGACTGTTGCCCCCGTGACCCAGCCCCGGATAAGCAGAGGAAGATGACATGACATGACAAGACAATGGATTTATAACATTTAGTCCAGTTTTGCAGAGTTTGTATTATGACCACCATGAGTTCTTAGGTTTACTTAATAAAAATATTTTGACTACACATGGGCAAGTCTTGTAATTGACAAGAAGGTCTGAGAAACATCGATAAATGCTTTGAGACTGGTTTTTAGCAGAGGTGGGAAATCCAAGTCCCAGGAAGTAAAAGTCTTGCCATGTATTTGTTCCATCCATTCAGTGAACCAGCCCATTTTGATGAGCACAACTCCTCATCCACGTAGATTGGGTAATTAGTGGAATCACTTGTCTTAAGTGAACAGGTAAAACCAAGAGACTTTTACTTTAGGGCACTGGATTTCCTACCTGTTTTTTAGAAATGGCCGGTGAGTGAGCATGCTGAATAAATGTATGCCCAATCCCAGTTCATCCCTTGCTTTCCCTGTTATACCTACCCCTTGGCTTGCACTTTGCACTACGCCTTGAAATGCAGTTGAAAGGGATAGAGGCTGAAACTTCCCTTATAAAATGAAACAACCCTTCCAGACCTGTTACATCATCAGCAGTTATCGATGCCACTATAAACAGATGCAACAACCTTGTTTGCAACAGAATTCACCATGCCGTCAGCAGCTGTAACTTTCACTATTGCATGGGCTTTGGTCATCTTTTTGTGGCTATCAACCGCGAACTGCAGAGATGCAATCTATAACACACTGAAACAGCATTAAATGGATGATCAAATGATTAAGTTGTTTACAAAGAAAATACGTACATTTGTGTGTTTCTTATCCCACTGCTGCACATTTTTGCTGTGTTGACCTCCATCTTGCTGATGATTTGAACAGAATTATGGGAGATTTCTCATATACCTCCATTTGTAGTTTTCTTGAAAAATCTCCGCTTTGAGGGCCAAACAGCCCTCCTCTGCATCCCTTCTCCTCTGACTCACTCAGAATAGCGACAACCCTACCTCTTCATGTGAAGGCGCAAAAGGAGTAGGGGTAAGGGGGAGGGGCAAAAGGGTGAATTGGAATTGGGCCATAAAACATTACCTGCAATTTTTGGTGGTTATTTGGTGATTGAGTCCCACTCTTTTTGGTATCAGTACAATCATTCCTTTGGTGCTACCATCAAACCATGACCTCCATTGTTTTTGAGGCCAGCTGACACTAGGGTGACCAAGAATCCCTTATGCATCATTTTTACTGTTCCAACATTTAACAGAATCTCCTGCATTTGGATTGGCTCCTGGTTTCAAAAGTTGACAGTCAAGGTCTTAAAGCTTTCCTCAAACCTGGCTTTTTCATCATGCTGTCAAATTGCCATCTCAGGGCTCAGATGAACCTCCTGTGGTCTTTGTTGCCTGTGGTGAAGCCACATAAGCACGTCCTTGGTTTTTCAATTGATGTTTTAAATCTACAACTTGGGCCATTGTTCTGTTGGCTTTTTAGAGACAAATATTACCATTCATTCATCTTCTGAATTGCTTTATCCACACTAGCGTTGTTGGGGTTGCTAGAGTCTATCCCAGTTGCCTATGAGCAAAGGCAGGGTTCACCCTGGACAAATCTCCAGTTCATTTCAGGGCCAACTTACAGAGACAAACAACCAATCACACTTATGGGCAATTTAGATCAACCAATAAACCTATCAGTACATGTCTTTGGTTGGGAGGAAGCAGGAGTACCCAGAGAGAACCCACGCAAACATGGGGAGAACATGCAAATCCCACACAAAAAAGTCCCCAGTTTGGATCAAACCCATGACCTTCATGCTGTAAGGCACAAATGCTATCCACTACACTACGTACCACCCAGACATTACAATAAAAGGTTGGAGGTATGGCAGCACAAGGGTGAGCTATTGCTAAAAGAAAGCTTACAGAAAACTACAACTTCAGCAAGCATTTGCATAACAACGTCCCATGACCATCTTGTTTGTGTAACTTACTAACAACTACTGTCAAGCTGTTCTAGACATCTGGCACTGCAGACGCCAATAACTAGTGACTCTAAAGTCTCATTTACATATCAGTAGTTAAAAGGTGGACCAGAACACTTAATTAAAGTATCCACATAAGTCAAATGACATCTGAATGATTCTTGGAAGAAAATGGCAACTTTAGTAGTTTTAGCGCTAGACCATTTTGGAGCCAGCATCTTGTGGTTCATCCTGCATTAGCTTCAGTTTGGAGATGAGGAAAATTGCACAACATCATAAACTTACAAACTTTGCATATTTCAGAGAAATTTGAAGTCAAGTATCACAAAGCAAAGAAAACTCAGCCAGAAAGAAGGATGGGAATCTATTCGTTACTGGTTGAAAACAGTGGATGGTGAATTATATTTAGGGATGGGTACTGAAACCCGGTACTAAAGGGGCCCAGGGCCAGATAATTAAAGACTCGAGTATCAATCAGCTCCAGCATTATCCATCTTTCTACCAATATTACAGCAGCAAAAATAGTAAAATAAGTTGTCTACATTATTTGCAATCTTAATAAATCAGGCCCGTAGTCTATTGTGTAGAAAAGACTGCCAACATACATTTAACATACTGACATTGACCTGAAGTAATTGCAGACTGTTGATTATTTTGAAATGGTCTGGTTCATTGATGCTGAGTATGTATATGTATATGTATATACACATACACACACGCATCAATTAAAAATTTTTTTTTTTTTTTTTTTTACAAATACTTATTTGAGTAATGATTTCTGGCTGAGTTCACTGTAACAGCTCAAGGCATGTTGGTGACAACTGAATTGTGATTGTTTTTGACCTCCTTGGTTTGCTGCTGTGTGATTGACTGAAAAATGGATAACGTGATTTTCCTCACTGGTCAGTGTCAATTCTCTACGTATAATTTTAGGACTGATATTGTCAATAAAACCCCAAAAATGAACAGCAATCAAACCTCAAGAACCACGATGTGCCAAGATTATCTGAGAATCAGCGTGACCAGATATTATCTGTTGTGATTTTCAATTTTGTATAGTATTGTGTTCCTTTCAATACATTGGCATTGATCGTGCAATAAATACACAACATTCGTTCAATTTCACATTTAGAACTGCACTGCTAATAAACCAAAGCAGAGTTGATTTGAAAAATATCATTATTAAGCTTCCACAAGAAATTAGGTGTGTATATATATATATATATATATATATACATATATATTTACACATATGTGTATAAACATTTTGCTCTCTTTTAGACACATTGTGGCAGTCAAGAGGCAGAGCAGAATCACGAATCAGTCAGAAAATCTCAATACTGACTGTGATGACAAACACTGCACCTAAGCAGGTGGACAAGCTGGAAAAGAAACTTGTTAATGTGGAGTCCAACATATTCCTTCTACGATCAAAAATCCATTGTTAATTCAAGTATATTCAATAACTCTAACCAAGGTTTAACAGTAGTCAGTGCATCAGCATGTCTGCACTGCAACATTTGAAAGCAGACAGACAAGTAATCGCTTTGTATTACTTTTCAGATGTATCCTTCCCAACACTGCAACCACAGTAATAGTGACCAAAACACATATTCCTCCCCCTGGCAGTATTCCCAAACATACTGGTCAGCCCTGGATTTAAGGGAAACCCCATGATATTCTACTTGAGTGTTGTTTGGAGTCCTTGACCCACATTAGGTTTGTTGGGATCTGGTCACCCTAGTTGAAAGCCTGTCAAGGTTTTATGGTACAATAAAGCCCTTTCTACTTTGGACACATGTCTTCAAATGCCACTTTGAAGAAACCATTAAGATTTTTATCAAAACTACAAACACTGAATCCTCAAGGGGTCACTAGCAGCTTTGTTTGGGATTCATAGAAAGTGAGCATTAAATGCAACGAGAGCTTTTCAAACTGCACATGAGTCCATTTATGATCAGAACAGTCCTGGTTACCACTCATGGAATACTTGTTTTATCATGTGTGGTTTGGGTTGAAAGGCCACTTTGGCTCTTGAGGATTGTATGTCTGCGTCTGATGATGCGTCTGTTTTGAGCCCAAATCGGGCTCAAGGCCTGTGGTCGGTCTGAGCGCTGCCTGTCCATCTTGGCTGCTTGTCTATGCTTGGCAGAAAGCTCAGGGAACTGTTGAGTGTACAGGTGGTCTGTGTACTGAAGTTCTGGTGTTATAAGTCTCTGACATTGAGTCTTGGTTTCTTTATCCATATCTGTGTTTAGGTTATAGCCCTGAATGATCGCTGCTCCATACTGGAAAGGTTTTAAACCAGCATCCTTTATCTTCGATGGGTCAACCGCCCTACCATCTTTGAGGCAGGTGTTAGCTAGCTTGGACTGTAGCTCTCTCAACTCAGTCACCTCCTTCTTCAACTGCTCACGCCCAATCAGTGTGTCAACTTTGTGCCAGAAGGTGGAGTTAAAGTGCAGGTATATCCTCCAATCTAAGGCGTTCCACTTCATGATCATCTCTGCTGTTTCTGGTGAAAGTTGGCGACGATTTTGCTCACTGCGACTGTTGAGTTTAAAGGAAACAATGTCTTCCAGAGACCAGCAGAGGGCATGCTTAAGCAAGACCATAGACTCATCGAAGTATTCTGAGATCAGAATTAGGTGGAATTCCTGTTCGATGGTGCCAATGGCCCAGCTCACTCTGTCAACCAGATTTTCAGACTCAGCGGTAACATCGTTTTTGAAACCGAAATCAAAAGCCAAGATGTTGTGAGCGTAGTGGTTGTTGAGGATTGAGGCGTTGTATTGTGTCCAGCAGTTTTTTAGGAAGTCGTTCAAGGTGAGGGTCTTTTGGAAGGCAGGGATGCTCTTATAGTAAGTGAAGATGGACTCCATCATGGCCACAGGATTCCTCAAGATGGAAAAGTAGAAGGAATCCTTGGGCATCACCTTTGCCACCTGAGACATAACACAAGAAAAATTATTTAAAAATTATTATCCTCAAAGTATAATGACCTAACATGTCCACAAATGGACAAAAGTATGTGGACCCTTTGAATTCAGATGTTCCTTTTCTGACAACATTCTGGGATACAAAACAATGACTAATGCCATAACATAGTTTTATATTGAGATATATATCCTACTGATTATTAACATTGATGTTTCTATGTTCGATTTACATGAACAGGACATCTTACAGCTGTAGACATGATGTGTCCCACTATTTCTGTCCATATAGTTTATAAACCTCAATATTTCCTTAACGTTTAGGGGTAGATTTTTTTTTTCTCAGGGAGATGTGAAGTAGATGTGGTAGAAAATTTTTTATTTACAGTCAGAGCAGGAAACATATTTGATAAATTTAGAGGCAGAACATTTAAAATTACAGTTATGGATACAAACAAAACAAAAAATCAATGTTGATATAAATGTGTCTTCTCCACTTAATCAATTTGTAAATATTTGAACTGTCGCACAATGCAACCCAAGGGGTGGAGTCAGAAGAGACTGCATTAGTCCATTCAGGAAGAATGCATTTGGACAATCTTCATTTTCATTTAAAGCTGCTCATCAGTGAAACACATACCTGTGAATATCAGATAAACACCCACAAATAACACATTCAAAACTCAATTAAGAAAATGGCTTTGGACCAATCAGACCTGCCAACATCAGTCCCTGTAGTCTGGAGTCACCCCCCTCTGAACAATGCAACAACCCTGTACTGCACCATATTGTCTAATTGTTTTCTAAATGTATATTGTACAGTTTTATGAATGTACTTTTTGTATTTTGCTGATGTATCTTGTTTATAAGGTGACTCTCTAACATCTGTCCAGGGACAACAGATGAAAAATAGCCATTAGTCTAACTCTGGTACATTTACAGTAATTTGATGAATGTACATTGTCCCTGTCAAATAAACTACTAAAAATAAATAAATACATAAATAAACTCAAAACCATCTCTGAAGTGTTTTGAAAGCAATGACAACAATTTAAACCAAACTAGTGCTGTAGGATTATAACTTATCAGCGACAAAGCAGAGATAGTGGAATAGTGTATAATCTGATGTAGTCAGCCCTATAGTATTCAGTGGCTCTGGATGTACCTACAGTGCTCAGCATAAATTAGTACACTCCTTTTAAAAAGTAAGATTTTAATCAATATTTCAATGAGCATAAGCACAGTTTCAAAAATCTGGACAAAACTGAGTTTTGTAGAACATTTCCTTAACTGAGAACATGATATGTTGTATAGTGTCCCATAGAAAATGTTGATTCTCAAAGAAAACTAAAGGTTTTGGGACAAATCTGTTGGTGGACTCATTTGTGCTGAGCACCCACTGTATATGCACAGATGCATCACATCGGTTCACGTCCATGTCACATCGATTTTACATTGTGTAGTAGGAGTCATAGCTAACAACAAAACAGATGACTTGGTTCCTAAAAAGAACTCCACCTCCATCGTATTGAATTTGTTTTACTTTTTCCCAAACAACAAAATGCAAACAACAGTAATTTGCTAAATTTGCACTGACACGGGTTGCATGTCGGGTGGCAACATTAAAAACCTGTTCACCACGAACCTGTTTCTTTTTGCTTTGCTTGTCTTTGAGGATAGACCTGGTTTATTGTGCTTATTGCTGAAGATGTTTTTTCCCAATAGCACCTTGGACATTATGTACAATATGCTGTTGGTCTTTTTCTTCATCCTCCTGACCCTCGTGTTTACACTTTCCCTCTAATTATGGCCAGTACACTATCTTGTATTCCCTTGCAATTTTTATGTCTTACATGTTTTTTAGAGGTGTACTGTGAGAAATTCCATTGCTCTATTGCTTGTGTAACATGTGTAATAACAATAAAGCCCTATTTTAATCACCTGACAATGAAACTGAACTAGAAGACCAGCCACACTACAGCCAGAGGCAACAGGTAGCATTAAACCAAACAAAAAACTTTAACGCACACATTTAGTAGAGGCATTCTGTATGAGAAGAGGAGCAAATGGTGGAAGAGGGAACGGACGCAGTGACTTTATACCTGGCAAAAAATATGCAAATCAGTCTCACAGATCAATGTAAAGAATCATGATAAAATCGAGAGCATAATTTATTTATTTTTTAAATGTGATATATTTTTGCCATATCCCAAACCTTGTATGAACTATGACCCGTTAATGAATTTGAGTTTATTTTCTAATGATGCTCACCTCAGATTTCATAAATCTCATGTGGTTGCACATGATGTCAAACTCCTTGACGCTTCGGCTGTTGACGCCCTCCACAAAGTGTGGCATGAAAAAGAACGGGTAAAACAACTGGCTGTGTTTGTTTAGAGGGAGGGCGAAGGTCAGATTCCTGCGTTCACCATAGCGATACAAGATGTTGAGAATGGTGCTGCTGGCCGTTTTGTGCGTCTTCAGGAAGACGATGTGAGACTTTGGCTGGCAGTTCGCCCCCTGGTGGACGCTGGGAGACTTGAATGGAGTTAGGCTCTGGAGGGGCTTTGTCTTGGGTTTTGCAGATGGATCTTTCCTGATGATAGAGTCCAAGAGGGACTGGTTCTGGTGTTTGGGCAGAAAGGCTGAAATGCTTCTTGTCTCTTTGGAAGAACTGGTAACTAGATAGTCCATTTTGTGTTCATTGGACGTCTGTCCATTGCCCTCAACCTGGACGTGGGGTCGAGATGCTGTCTCTGTGTGCAGTGACCTTAGGTTCTGGACGCCCACTCCTCCCCAGAGGTTCTGCTGCTGGTACACAGTGAAGGGAAGCCCTGGCGCTTTATCATTCCTGCACCATGAAAAAACACAAAGTAGGATGGAATATAATAAATAAAATGGACTGTATATAATGGGATATAATGTGCACAGTTAATTCAACTTTATTAGTTCACTCTTTAGTGACAGCAATCGCTCTGGAGCTGTATTTCATACATTACAACATTCACATTACTGTAATTCCATTAGCGCCATCCACAAAATTTAAATGACATCAGAAAGCTGAGATACTGAACTTTCTGATACAATATAACTTTGTGGTAGAGGTCCTCAATACCCATGGGGGAGAGGTGGAAATGAGAGGAGCAGAGGACAGACAGACAGAAGGTGATGGAGATTTGGTTACTTTTAGCAGCGGTTTAGCTAGGCTTTAGTAATGTTTTAGCTAGGTTCTCGTGGTCTCTTTTAACTAGGTTTTTAGTTGTGTTTTAGCTTTAAATGTGTTTTAGCTGTGTTTTAGTCATGTTTAACTAGGTTTTAGTGATGTTTTGGACAGGTTTTAGCCAGGTTTTAGCAGTATTTCTGCTCATTCCACTCATTATTGGACATTTTAAGGCAGTTTCTAGACATAGCGGGGTATCAGGGTCAGTTTTTAGTCTTAGTTGGGCATCGGGGTCAGTTTTTAGTCATAGTGTCGGCATCACCTGTACCTGGCCTGACGGGCGACAAAGGCTTGAAAGGCAATGCAGACCAGGAGCAGAATGAGGAGGATCCATAGAGTTGGACGCCTGCTGCACAACGCTCGCCTCACACACCTGTAGAAGATACACACACACACACACACACACACACACACACACTGAGCTTCAGAACACAAAGAGAACAGGACATGAAGCAGATAATAACTGGTCTCTGACAACACTGCACTTATCATAGTTATTAATCAAAATAGATATGGATAAGAAATGCATTCACCACCATCATGTTCCCTGGTTTCGGTTATTTCAACACAAAAAATACATCTAAAAAATTCTACAAGAGAATTTTACGTTTTGTTGCACCAGTAGAAGTATATACAACACACTGTAAAACCATATAAACATTAGAATAGAATAGAATAGAATAGAATAGAATAGAATAGAATAGAATAGAATAGAATAGAATAGAATAGAATAGAATAGACCATTTTGATGTTGGTAAACAGTGATGACGTACTTTGTGGGAGGGGTCTAAATTGTGGCAGAAAGTGACAGATGTGGTGTCATAGATACATGGAAGCTGGTGTCAGAAGTACAAAAATCAGGACAGAAACAGAGTAATGGAAGATACAGAGGCCTTCTCCAATTATTTTAATGGTCTGTCAATGAGAGACAAGTTGTCTTCCAAAAATAAGTTGAACATTATCAGCAGGGTGACGTTTCCTGATCCATACGTCGGCTCAGTGCCTTACGGAGCCAACGGAATGGACGGAGGTGTGGACGGACATGTGTTTATACGTGGATGAAAAACCCAGAGTTTACACCAAAGAAAAGCTCAAGACAGACAAACCCCTCCATGTCAACTTTGTACTTTGCGGTCATGTCCAGGATGTTGAATACCAAGTGTTACACCGGATATTTTAAAGGTAGAATACCATGATAACTTACATAATCCACGGGAGAAAACTCATATGTAGCCATCGGTAACATTGGACTGGCACTAACTAAGTCTGTGTCACTTTTTATTCATAAACATCCTCTCTGAACCTTCAGTTTAACAGCAAAAAGAACATGTAACGGTTTGTAATATATAACATTGAGATCTGTGTGGTGGTTTTGGTGTGTTGAGAACTAACATGCTGCCTAGTCAGAGACAAGGACATAAACACAGTTTTACCAGATGTGCATGGATGGAGAAGTGTTGTTTAATGTACATTAAAACTTTATAAAGGTATACTTTATAAGGTTCACCTTGGCAAAATAAATTTGTTCAGCACAAAAAGACAGCCAGGCTACCATTCTGCTGTTGAGATGCTGGACAAGACAAAAAATAAAATAGATAAATAATAGTAATAATGATAATAATGTACATTAAAACAGTGTAAATCACTACTGATTCAGTCGGTTTCATCATTCTAGTTCATCCATGTAACAGCTTCAACAATAAGCGTCTACAGTTTGACTCAAAGGGCATCTCTAACGACGGTATTCAGTAAAACTAAAGGCTGATGTTTTTAGTATTTCTATTCTGCCAACCTACAAGCACAACGAGAACGTTTTCTTTTCTCTTCTTTTCTCTCCGATCCGTCCATTTGCCTCCATTGATGTACAGTGTTTTTCTGCCTCCAGAGTGTGTATGCATCTGCTATGATGTCGACCGTGACGTTGACTCTGAAGTGGTCTATAGAGTAGAACAGAATAGAATAGAATAGAATAGAATAGAATAGAATAGAATATCCTTTATTGTCATTGTGCCTCTCTAATCAGTATTA
>JAPTGZ010000006.1:5143705-5156829 GCA_029814645.1 Fowleria isostigma
TAAATAAAATGAAAAAAAAAAACCCAACTAAATAGTACCATGAAAAAATAAGCAAAAAAAGAATGAAATGAATAAAATAAGAAAGAAAATGAAAAAAAAAACAGCAAAATTAATCAATAAAGTGAACAAAATTAATAAAAAAAATTGCAAAAATATTAAGCGACAGGCAATTTCTTTCAACATTTATATTTGTTCTACAGCTGTAAGATGTCCTGTTCATGAGGGTCAGATATGGAAACATCAATATTAATAATCAGTATAGTATTTATCCCAATATCAGACTATATTATGACATTAGTCATTATTATTTTCTACCCCTGTTAGAAAAGAAACGCCTGAATTAAACATATCCACAGACTTGTTTCCATTTGTGGATGAGTTCGGTCATTATGTATGAGGCTAACGCTATGTTTATTTGTTGTTGGAGCTGTTGCCGGTGTTGGCCTGGGTCTGTTTGGGACTGATGGTTCTTCAGGGCCGGTCCACTTCAGCTGTTCGACTGTCAGTATCGGAGCGTCCACAGGCAGCTGCACGCTCCCTCTGAACCAGGATGGGTCACCGTTACCGAACAATGGCCTCCTGGGAAAAACGATCATGGAAGCATCTCACCGTTTCATTAAAAGGATGTTGTCTACATATCAGCTGGTGCATGACACAGTGACCTCTGACCTCATGGCCTCTATTGACAGCGTCTTGTGGGTGATGTGTTTTGTTGCTGGTCAGTTTCTGGACTGGAATCTGACATTGACCACACCGAAAAACTATGTGAACAGTTAACGCATCCAAATTAAGCACTGAAAGTTGAAGTGGAAATGCAGCCCTGGTGTTTCTGTTCAAGTGTGGATGTTCGTGGCCTACAAACACTGTATGTTCTGTGAAGCTATGCTAAGTGTTGGAGCCTTGTTTGTCCATAGAGACCGACTGAGCGTAAGTACTTTTCAGCCATCATGTTAAATTTGGACTCAGCTGTCACGATACTCTCACCAGAACCACAACTAGGATTTGGACATGAGTCACTAAGGCCTAGTTTACATGACAACGCTCTCGGGTG
This sequence comes from Fowleria isostigma, assembly GCA_029814645.1. NCBI lineage: Eukaryota > Metazoa > Chordata > Actinopteri > Kurtiformes > Apogonidae > Fowleria > Fowleria isostigma. The sequence goes on from JAPTGZ010000006.1 coordinate 5,144,757, forward strand.
AAAACATCAAAATATTTGATCGGTTGTGTGTTTTGTTTCGACGGCAACAGCGTTTTTGGGGGTTGAAAACACTAAAGTGATTTATAATAATAATAATGATGGATTAGATTTATATAGCACTCTTCTATGAATGCATACTCAAAGCACGTACAATGGATCCATTATTCATTCACTCACACATTCACACTCTGGTGGGTGGTAAATTAGTACATATAAAGACTTCTATTCCAAAATGCTGTAAATTTGTTTTAATACTTTTCAGGTGAATGACATTCTTTACTTGGATCCAGAATTTTTATTAATGTTAAACTTATCCTGTTAAAATGGTTTGTTGACTCAGTCTGAACATTTTAAACAATGATTGTTAAACAACAACATTGTTGATTATAAATTCAAAGTTCATTGTTTTTCTTTTTTTTCAAAACACTATAAATCCATGCAGCATATGACATCAGGTTCTCAAATAAAAGAAAATAAATAGTAAAATACAATAAACAATTTTCAATTTCATGTTTTAGTAGTTCATCTCAAAACAAACAAATTAAAAATAACACACATACAAATAGCATTAATTAAATAAAATTCCATATCACTAACAATACATTTAAATAATTTCATAACAAATTCAGGTTAATAGTCATGCAGTGTTGAACCTGCAAAAAGTAATGAAAGTAATGATAACGATCACTGACTTCTGATTGGTCAAGAGGATAAGTTGCATTTGGCTAAAAAAAGGTTCAGCACTTATAATGTTTTGGAAAAAACTGCTTCTTGTAGTATATTATAAACAAGGATATGAAATGTAGCTGGAGCAGAGAATAGGTTCAGTACACAGACAAATGGCATGACCAACTCCATTATTTTAAAAAATTGGCTTTTATAGCGTTTTGGAAAAGAGCTCTTCATATGTATCCACAGCTGTCCTGGGGCCCCTCCCACCACCACCAAACATTCACACGCATTAATACACCAATGTGGGTGACACTGGAGTCAAGGTGGGAGAAGTGTCTTGCCCAAGAACACAATGGCACATGACTAGGACAGAGTGGGACAGAAACTACCTTCTACAGTGGAAATCTGAAAAACACTCCACTCTCACGTCACTGTCTAAAGCAGTGTCTGTGTTGGGACATCATGGGGGGGTAGGGGGGCGTTGGGAATGAGAAAGCTGAGAGGGGGATGTTGTTGTTTTGGGCAGAATTCCATTTCATAATAAAATTTGGTTTGTTTTAAAATTGTGTTTGTTATACAAGGTCTTAAAAAGTTTTCAAAGTCTTGAATTTACAAATACCTTAAAGTCTGTAGAAGGTATTAAATTCAATATGGTAGGTCTTAAGTTATGTTGCCATAAACTTGTTGACTATGTTGTGTTTAAATGTGTCCAAGTTGCAAAGAAATTAATGCCAGTCTAATAACGGCAACTTATATTGAAATTTGGAAACAATTTGTCCTTCCTTTTTAGCCCCTGGTGAGAAATGACTCTGAACGATGGGAGTAAATGAATATATTTTCCTAAATTTTGGGAGTTATGAATTTTTGCCAGTATGGCCACAAAATAGGCCATGAAATGGGCATTAAATTCTGTTTTAAGTAGTCTTGAAAAGGTCTTAAAAAAATCTTAGATTGAACTTGTAGAAACCTATAGGAACCCTATTGATATTTTAGCGATACTGAATTGTAAAAGCCAGCGCCACACACAAGGGGCGTGTTAATCTTAGATCTTGTCCTTGTCTTATATAACCCTGTTGGCCTTTCTGCCGGGGCATGAACTGGCCCACAGCCCTACAGTACCAGTGTCTAATCCAAAAATAAACCTGTTAGTCAGTGTTCTAATTCAGTGGCCTCTGATAAAACCCACTAACCTCCAAGTCAGACCTGGACACTGTCCCACTGACAGTCAACGGTGTCCTGGAGCTGGAGCACCAGTTAACCAACCTGACTGGAGACCAGACCTCTGTTCTGGCGGACTGAATGAATGAAGCAGGAACACGAAATATTGGCTCCATGTCATGATGTAGAGGGAATTTTCAAATTATGGGTAGAAATAGTGTAGATACAGTGTGTGTCAGGAATGTGTCATTTTGTCACTGAAAGTCACATTTGGTGGTGGGGAAGTGGAATTTCCTTCCCACGAATATCAGAGGGTCTGGCTGCTTTGCACTGTTTAAAAAATGACTCAAACATTTGTTAAAATCTACACAGAACTGTAACCAAAATTAAGTGCATTAGCTCACTCATTTTTTTGCAGTTCTAAATCTCACTCAGGGCTTGATCTTTAACCCATAAGGACCCAGTGTGACATTTGTGGCACGTCCCAAATTAATTTTTCTCTATGTTTAATATAGGTTTATTGCCATTGATTGCAATATTGTGTTTGTGTTTTTTCAGTAAAGTTTAGGTATTTTCCAACATTTAATTTACTAATCATGTAGATGTTCACAAACGTTTAGTGTAAAGTTGAGGATTATTATATCAAAAATAGAGGAAACAGAGGAAAAAGTGACTTTTCCAGCAAAAAACTCTCATTAACTGAGGATAAACCCAGTGTGTCCATCCACTGTCATTGATCCAACTCCATGGATTTTACTGTTGAATCAGTGTTGTAGAAGATGACGTTTCCTTGGTAACTATGGAGCCTCAGAACGTCCAAATGGGTCATATTTGATGACGATGAAAAGATGACAAACTGCACTTCATATCAATTATGTACATATATTAGTGGATCAACAGGGATTAAATAGTTTAAATGGTTTTGGTAGATGGTGGATGTTTGGGTCTTTATGGATTAAAATAGGTTAAATATATAGAACATTTTATTTGGGAGGTTATGAGTTAAACATGCTGCTATAACTATATGAGGGCCTTTTAATGGTACATGGCTGGAATACTATTTATACTTATATTTATATTCATTATTTGTACAGATTATATTTTTTCTCCAAGACTATGTTGTTATTATTGCATTTTTAGCTTTATATTAAATTGTTGTAGCTGTGTCTGTATCTGGTTTTTAAATTGGTTGTCACCTGTTTTATGTAATGTCCTGTTTTCATATTCTGTTTTTACTGTTGTTTGTTTACCTGCCCAGGGACTGCAGATGTAAATGAGCTCTTAGCTACTCTACTGCAGTCGTGTGATTGTACATTGTCCCTGTCAAATAAACAGTAAAGTACAGTAAAGTATTTATGCAGCCTCACATTTCCCACTCTCTCACAGACCTGTGAATGCAGCATGTATGTTCAAGGTTGGTGTGTTTGGAGTCATTTGCCTGTAACGGCATTCGCTCTGGAAAGTTGCCGATAGCATTCCATTCCTCTTTTCCTTTGTGGGGCTACAGTTGTTTTTTGTAGCTGTTTTACTGGCTTATATGTCAACTATAATTGTTCTGTCACTTGTGGTTTGAAAAAGGATGTTAAGTGTTCATTGGAATAATGCAACCGAGCACAGCTATCAGCCCTCACTCCACTGTCAGAGATACAAGGATGTGTTTGTGTGTCAGGGTGGAAGCTAGGGCCGATCTGACTTTTTCAGTTCCAATGCCAGTACCGATGCTGTGGCCTTGTGTATTGGCTGATACCTGATAATGATCTGATATCGTTGTTGATTTAAGAAGCTCCATGCCTCACCTGGTGTGGTATGGCTGAAATACCTTTGTTGTGACTAATTTATTTGAATTTAGACAAAACCAGGCAATTCATGAAGTTTATATTAAAAGGATGCATTATTTATTAACCCACTTCAGATTATATTGGTCTATATGTGGAACCTGGACTAAAATGATTTAAAAATTATTGACTGTTAATTAGAGGTACACCAATATATCAACCTGTCAATATATCACGCTGATATAATAATTTTGTTTTTTTTTCATTATCGGCTATCAGCCTTAATTTTTTTTTGAAAGCTGATATTTGATCAGTAGTTAAAATGTTATTAGATCTTTGAAGGGGCATCTATATGGGCAGCACTGGAAGTTCAATAAATGTTACAAAAGTACTATGTGTACATGTATTAATAATTTCATTTATATAACTACATTAAAATTTAATTATCTGAGTGTTTTAATTGTATTTTATGGTCAATATGCTTTGAAAAAATATCAGCCTCAAAAATCAGCTGAAGATATTGGCCATCGGTTGACCATATGTAAAAAAAAAATCGGTGTCAGCCTTAGAAAAACCCATATAGTCGACCTCTAGTGTAAATATTTTGAGTATGTTTTTCATTTAACAGATTCATCCCACGGCTACATCGTGGTGGGCTGGTTTTGGCTCATGGGCTGTATGTTTGATGCCTGTGTTCTAGTCAATTATACAGTCTTTGGTGATTTAGTTTTTTTTTTTTTTTTTTTTTTAAGATGTCAGGGTCAAGATGTAAACACTTTATTTATTTATAATATTTTACAAAAAAGTGCTTTTTTTTGCACATTATCCCCCATTTTGCGGGATAATTTTACTTGATTTTGTGAGTGTTGTGTACTTTTAGTCATCACTGTTCTAATCTTGCTCTAATCTTCTCTCCATTCTAATGTCTCTTATATCAGGTCCATTGCTTTGTCATCAACTTGAGGTTCTGATTACTCTGAAAATCACTGATCCTCATTTCTGTTCATCTGTCTCTGCGTTCTCACCATTCTCCTTCAACTAGCTCCTCCTCCTCCTCCTCCTCCTGTTGCTTTCATCTCATCCATCACAGCCCATGACAGCAGATCAGCCAACATGGCATTCTCATCTCGCTTTTCCTTCTGGGAGCAAAAGGGAAGTCTCATTTGGACATTTCATAAAGCACTCTGACCCTGCGTGGTGTTTTCAGTTCCACAGTGGTACCCGCTGTGCATTAACATGTGTGGCCTTTGCATGCATCACACTAATAATTGGATGGTGTTCACTCTCCTGTGTAAGCAGTGTGTTTGTTAGGGATGGGAATCTTGTAGAGCACAGTTCCTGGGAATCATTAGTCTGTTTGTTGAACGAGTGCACTTATCAGTTCTGCGATGTCATCATGTCAATTGTGTCATTAGGTCATTTCTGTATTGCGGTTGTTTCCTCTAACGTCTGGTTGTATTTGACCAGTAAAGACGACACTAGAGCCATTAACAACAATTGCAGAGCTTCCATTACGACAAAGGAGGACATACATCCAACATGCACAAACATTTAACCGCAGCTTCCAATTACACTGCATCAGTAGAACATCTCCGAGTGGCTGCTTAGTGACTCTGGAGGTGGAACCTACAGCAAGGTGGCCTCTGTTACAGCTGTGAACATAAACTCCTCTGGATTCTATCCCTTAATATTAGCGCTGTTTCAGTGTGTCAGCCTGCTTTACTATTGTTTCTGAATGTTGTAAAATTCTATTTATTTGATGACTGCACTCAGAGGCTGCAGCAGGTAGATCTAACACTCCTAGAACTGTCCCTTTAGAACCCTTCAGGACATTTGGTCTAATGGAAAATGTTGGTGCATATTTGACATCAAAGAGTTAATGCAAACAAAGCCATTTGTACTATAGTTTGTTCCCCCTTTTTCAATTAGAATCAATAAGAAAATTGAGGGAATCTAATCGAAAAATAATATTGATAATGGAAGTAGAATCACTAAATTCTTATCAGTTCCCATCCCTAGTGTCAGTTCAACATCTGCAGTGAGTTTGTACCATCGATACCTTTTGCTGGGCACTTCTTGAACAGTGAGTGCATCTATTTTTGTTTTTGAGAGGCAGGAGTGAGTATATTAGTAGTGAGGCTAAACGGTTTGTTTTTTCATATAAGCTCCCACCAGTGATTGATTATGCATGGTTTGGAGTTTGCACGGTGTGTCATTGATGAGTTGTACAGTTTCCAGATTTTGATCCTGTGTCTTTCTTATATCAACTCCTTCAGATCAAAGACGAGAATAAGCCAGGCAGCACAAGTGTAAGTGAATTCTGGCCGCATTAATCTGTGAAATTGGAGTGTTGTCCGTAAACGTGTGCATGCACCAATCCAATACACTAGACTGGTTTCAGGTTTGATTCTGACTGAAGTACATTGAACTGATATGACTGTTGTGTCATTTGCCGCTGGACACTAAAAAATAATTAGCACCCCACCTTGTTCAATAATAACTCCATATTTTCCTTTAGCAATACAGGAACAATGATAAGTCCATGATATTAGCAGAAGAGTTGTCAGTATCAAGAAAACTAAGAATGTAAACATAACTTTATGAATGGCTTTCACCTTAAAGTAAACTAAATAAATCACAAATAAGAGAAGAAGATGAAAAGAAGAACCAAACTTGTAGAAAATATCAAATCTGAAATGACTAAAAAAGAAACTAGAACTACCATATGGTCTATATTGTATTGGTGTATCTTTTATTTATTGTATTTGTGGTCACAGAAATGTGGGAATTGAAAGAATTTTTAAGAACGAAATTTCCAGTTTGTGGAAACAATAGCTTGCTATTTGGTACCATTTTACTCTCATGAACATTGAATTTCTACTCACAGATACCTACTGTGGGATTTCAGGGCTCTTTAAGGAATCAGTGAGGCATGTTGTCAGCATCTGGCACAGATGTTACTTGCACCCATAATAGTATCAGATCTGTTTAAACTCCTTTGTTATATGAGAGCCTTAGATGTCTTAAATGTTGAGAGTATTTCACTGTTAATAGTCTGTCTGGGCTAAGGTTAGTGTAAGTAATGTAGAGATATGCAAAGGATATACTGCCTCATACTGCGTCCTGTCTTTCATGTTTGGGAATAGTCAGAGAATGATGGACTGTCCAACCGGGCCAAGTCAGTTCCAGCTCTAGATCCTGGCAGAGGGTTATTCAGAGCCAAAAGCCCCCCACCGGATAACCCTGTAGAGTCGGCAGCACGGGTCAGAAGTCCCTCCCCACCCAAAAGCAAGGCACCAGTTAAAGTACCAGAACGCTTCAAAAGCCCAGAGCCCTCATCAAAAATGGCCGAGAGATTCAGGAGTCCTGAACCACCTCAAGCTCCCATGAGCCCTGAGCCAATTATGCACAACAGCAGAGAACAAAATGGTGTAATCAATGGTACTGCCAATGGAACTGGCCCGAGGGACGTTACTGAAGACCAAGGTATTACCAGGAAGAAAGTAGTGAAGGTGGTTCGGCGTGTTGTCAGGAAGGTTTTACCCCATGAAGACGAGGACACTACTGATAAAGCTCCAGAAGTAGCCAGGCCTGTTCCAGAACCAGCTAAAGCAGCACCAGCAGCACCAGCAGCAGTTTCTAAAGCCCCAGGGATGCCAGCATTCTCATTCAAACATGATACTGTCAAAAAAGAGGAGAAAGATGACATTTCAAGAGGTCTGACGAGCCTCATGGTAAGAGGCAGGACAAGAGAACCCAGGTTACGAATACGGAAAGAGGATCGTCCAGAAAAGGCAGAGTTGGAGAAGAATCTTGAGAAGAAAGAGGAAAAGGTTGAGGTACAGGAGACAAAAGAGGAGAAAAAAGAAGATAAAACTACTCTGAAGCCACAGGAGGTCAATCCAAAACCTGTAACTAATGGTCCAATTACACAAAGGGTCAAATCTCCTGTGGTCGACTCCACCAAGATGGCTCCTGAAGACTCATCTTCAATAACTTCAGCTCCTTCCAAGTTCCCTCATTCCAGATCTCTCCCAACAGTTGTTGGCTTTATCCCAGCCCCCAAGCCCTCAACCTTGGCTCCACCTCCTGGATTTGTACCTGCACCTAATAAACCAGCTGCTACTACAAAGTCCACACCTTCAAAACCACCCCCCACAACCCCAACCCCAACTCCAACTCCAACTCCAACTCCAACATCCCAAAAAACACCAGCCACCTCCCCTCAACCACTTTCCCCCTCTGTCTCTAAACCTGCCAAACCCTCTCCTATTACAACTCCTCTGAGACCTGCTTCAACAAAACCTGGTCCACTGTCAATTGCTCCAATAAGTATTACCACCAACCAAGCATCTGTCAACAAAGTAGAGGTACTATGTCCATACTTAGCATGTCACAGCTACGTTAGGGAAGTTGGTGTGGAGGGCGCATGGCACAATGTAATGCATGTTTGAAATAAAAGCACTTTGGTTTTGGATCCACTTACCTTCTTCGCAACCTTGAAGTGGTGTGATTTTAAATTACTAATTTAAACTAATTTTTAACTTATCAAGATGATAAGGGTAAAGATAGTGCAACTGTTTGTGGAAGTTCTACAATTTAATTTCAGTTACATGCATTCTCAGCTATTGACCTTTTCAGTAGTTTGAATCAAAGTCACCAAGCATTTTAGAGAAGTAAATTATTATGCACTACACTTTCAGAAAAAATATCATCATCCCAGAGCAAGTTTTGCACAGATAATGGATATTATGGAGCAAAGACTGCCATGATATTTGAAATCAATATTGTGAGTTCTCAGAAAATGGTGTCTTTTACCCATCACATATTTAGAGCGAACATATAGGCAAACCTATTGAAATTCTTGAGTTACTCTCTTTATTTGCCACACTCAGCTTAAACTACAGACAATTAAATAGTGAAAAATTCAAGAAAAAAAACACCCTAAAATATCTGCCAGAAAAGTTTCAGAATGGGAATCTTTAAGTACTTTTTTTATCTTCACTAGTATAAATATCTATCTACACTATTCATAACAAATGCCAAAATAATTAATTTCTATGCAAGAATATAAAAAGAATACAAGTACTTTTGTAGTCAAGGCACAGTGTTACTTGAAAATCTGAATTTTATCCAAAAGTCTTTATGTTTGTGTGCTTTTCTTGATTGCATGTGCAATTTGGGAAAAAGAAACACTTTCATGAAAAAATTTGACATTTAGCGCAAGACTGATGAGTGTTTTCCAATAAACATTTCACTACTGTTGCTTCTTACAATGTCATTGCTTTCTGAAAACACAGAAGTTGATTTAGTCTCAACCAGTTTGTGGAAAAATGCCAAACTTCAACAACGTTTGCCATTTTATGAAAACCCAGCTAAGAACTTTAACAGTGACCTGAAGATAACCTCATTATTTTTTACTTGCATGTTGCATTACAAGCAGTCAGGGTCATTATTTTTGTGCTTTTTCCACAGTTTCCAGCCTTAATTAGTGACCTGTCCGTATGTTTCAACAGCATTACTGCTAAACCTGTACAACTTAAAGCAAGTAAAAAAAAAATCCATGTTTTTCTTAACCACCATTTCCCATTCTGGTAATGTTTTATTTTCAGATCTTTAATTACCTCTTCAGCTCAGCTATTCTCCCAACAAGCTGTCAAGTCAGGGACCTGTTTGTCATGCATTGGTTTTTGTGGTTTTGTAACTTTTACAACTCACTGTCTCGCACAAATAATATTTTTTTCAGAAATAGCAGAATGAAGCCTTGCTTACAAAGGCAGCATCCCAGCAGATGAATGCTTCAAACGAGGGATTCTGTGGCCTGGAGATGCTAGTAACTAACTGGAGCCTCATGTTGAGCCAATTACCGCAGTGCAGCATTCTGGGACAGTAATTCAAAGTAGAGCCCGAGTAAAGGCGCAGAGATGGCACAGTCCTCCAGTGACTTAATAGACGGCAGACATGGTGACAAAAGCTTTCTTTCCTTGGACTCTTGCTGAGTTTGTGTAACTGCAGGCCTCAGTGGGACTTTGTTTACTTCCTAACACAAGCTGGTTCTGACCAGTGCACTGTGACAATCTGCTCTCTTGCAGATACTCATCTCCTGACCAGATAATTGTGTTTTTATATGTGGGATCCTTAGATTTTCTTCCCTGCATGCTGTGTGAAAAACCCACAGGCGCTGTATACTAACACAATCCAAAATTAGGTTTCAAAATAACCCAAACAGTTTGTGTGTTTGAACTGCAGAAAGTCGGTCGCTGTGTTGTTAATAGAATATCATGGGTGACAGTTGTATTTGAACGCCTCTTGAGAATAAAAATCACATAACCCTGTGCTTGTGTTTTGAGTTTGCTCACTTACGTAAGCCTGCTTATGCAGTTGTACATACTAACTGTGTGCTGCATTGTGGGCGTGGCTCTATGCTCAGTAGCTATGGGCTTTGATCCAGATCTACAGAGAGAGAGAGAGTTGCGACACACTTTGATGTCGCTGCTATGGTGATTACGTGGTTCATGTAAGCCTCAATAGTTCCAAATAAACTGTGCACTGTCATGTTCTTCTAAGGGACAGACATCAGTGAGTGCATACTTGTATGGAAAATATCCAAATTAACCACACACAGCCTATATTTACAATTGTTGTGACACTACTGTATGTTGGTGCCAGTTATGTTTTGAGTAGTGGAAATGACCACTGGAAGGACTGCATTTAGCAAACATCGAGCTACTTACCAGTGAAAATGATACCTCCCTTGTTTATGAGTAGCTTGACATGCCCTGATTATGAGCTCACTGCTTCTTGACAGAGTTAGCCATCTAGCTTCATAACTACAGCAAATAAGTTTATGAAACAAGCACAGGACAAATAAAACTACTTACAGGCATCACACGCTACTATGAAACATTAATAAATGACAAATAGAATAAAATAACTGTCAGAGTGGACCCATATTTCTATCTGTAGTAAATGACACTAATGATCACATGACTTCAGCTCTTAAATTTAACCCAACACCACCGGGTTTAGCAAAACAACTCATAAACCCTCTGATAACAAAACTTGTACTAGTGTTACCTTACCTTAGAAACTCCATAATTTGTAGTTATTGTGGTTAAATCTCAACGGATAGCCAAGTCAAGCTAGCTATCAGACCACAAAATTTAGCATAACAGTTAACTAAGATATACATTTACACAAATGCTAATACATACCAAAAAAAACAGTATTTAAAACATAAATGTCACTAATACAGGAAATTCATGTTATAATTTGAAAGATGACGATCTTATTAACTTAGTGCTTTAGTCACTAGATCAGCGCTGATAGAACTGGATGTGTTCTGACACCACCATACTGAGTGTTTGGAACTATTGGCACCTCCATAACCTGAAAATAGGTCCATATTTCAGACAACAATTTTTTACAATGGGAGTGTCGCAACTCTGTTCTCTCTACCGCTCTGCTTTGATCTAAGTGTATCAGTGGGCTTAGTGATGTCCTGTTGCTGCTTTGCCCTGTAGGAGGCGCCGCTCAGTCCCACCGAGGAGGCTCAGAGACGGCTGATGAGGATCTTCAATGCTCCTGTAAATAATCTCTGCCTTTTTCTGAAGTGTGTCTTTGTTTGAACTCACAGTGAAAGGGGAACATTACGACATATGTTTTGCAGAGGATGAATGCTGAAGGAACGCTCTAATTGCAGTAGTATTAAGGCTGACTTCTCTGTATCATAAGCCTGGTTGTACTGCAGTCTCTTGCTGAAAGTGCTGTTTCTTGTTGCTAAAGCTGTTTTGCTGGCACATGTCGCCCTGACTCTGGAGATTTTCCTTATTTCTTTTCTCCTGCCAATTAAAGACCATGCTGCTACTCTGAGAATGGTAAAGTACTACAGGGTAATTACTGTAGACCAGGAATTTAATACTAGATATTTCTAGCACCGCAATAGAACTTAGAGAAGTCATTTTTATTTTGAGAAATATAAAATGTATTTTTCTACATATCTCCCATGTGTGTTAGTCATTATCTCAGACTACGATACAGCAGAAAAGCTCCAGGGAGTTTTTAATTGAGCAAACTGAGAAAGTGTGAGTCTTATTGTTCATGAGATCCACTTGAATTTGGAACACAGTCAACTCACTAAAATCTTCCTCACAAAGTTATACTTAGGAAGTGTTTGGTCAAAACATATAAAGGAATGTTAAGTAATTAGTCATAAGATACTTTTGATAATAAATCGGTACAGTGGGACACATACACAGATAAGAGTAAACAATGTTGCCAAGCAATTCCTCAAAACATATATTCTAGTCATTCTTCTCCAGAAAAGCACTTATTTGTCCTACTGTAAGAGTGATGCAGGGCTCGAATTATGTTATTTGGTAAAGGTGCACAGGTGCACATGAGAAAAAAAATACTTGCACCAAAAAAAAATTACTTGCACAACATATAATAAGTCTGGTAGAATCAAA
>JAPTGZ010000006.1:5233569-5256013 GCA_029814645.1 Fowleria isostigma
GGAGCGTCTACGCCAGACACACTCCAAGGAGATTGAGAGTAAAGATGACGAGGTGGAGGAGATCAGGCAGTCCTGCAGCAAGAAGGTGACCACACACACCCACCCACCCACACACACACACACACACACACACACACACACTTTATCACATTATTAAACTTCATCTGTTCAGGGTTTGCATTTCCAAAGGATGGTGCTGTTAACTCTAGTGCTGCAACAACGAATCAGTTAAATCAATCCAAATCAATCCTTCAAAGAATTGGCAACAAAGTCGGCAGTCGATTCGTTGGGTCTTGATCACATCAGTATTGAGTCATGCCCATACATTGTGTAGTGTAACAGAGAAAAACACAGAGCAGCATGGCTGAGGCTTTGGATGATGGGTCAGATTTTTAAAGCTATGTTTACATTCTGTTCCATGGCAACCCCCAGTTAGACCAAACTTAGTGGGCTGTTTATGTAACAAAACTTGATTAAGGAGAAAAAAAATTAACAAAATCCCACGGCGCACTATGTTTCAGTAAACAGGGCTGCCATGGCCACTGGGAACATATTGTAACCCTTGTGTAAGATAACCTACATGTTGTGATTACTTTAGCCCACTAGCTAGTTAGACACTATCATCGTAATTGTAACTTTTTCATCCATCTCCGTTTATCAGGCCACCAGACTAATGTTACCGATCAATGACTGAACTAATACGTACAGCACTAGTTTGGTAGCCTATAGCTGGAGCTGGTTGAATACTATCACTTGTTAGTCTCTAGATATAACAAGTCTAGGTAGCGGGCTAGTGCTCACTAAATAAACCCATAGTTATTGTGGTGATGTCTTCAGCCTATATTGCTTTGGGTTAAATCGATCTTTGAGAAATGAGTCTTGGTTAATAACTAATGAATCCATTAGTTATTAAAATGATCTACATTAGGGCTGCAACCAACAATGATTTTGATAATTGATTAATGTGTAGATTTATTTTAATAGCTAGTCGATTCATTGGATAAACACAAAAGTCTCAATTTGCAGACAAGTCAAGTGACGGAGCAGATGTAAATGCTGCATCGCTCCCCACACGGTGCAGGTATCTCTTAAGATCATAACCTACACTTGTTATAACTATCAGTTATAGTCTTGGACCAGCTCTGGTTAAAGGTTATCAAACTAACTTATGTATTTGTTTAGTCTATGATAGGTAACATTAGTCTGGTGGTCTGATAAAAAAAAAAAAGACGTTATAATTATGAAAATAGTGGCTAAATAGAAAAGCACTCAGAGAACGCAGCCCTCCGCCAAGCATGATAGTTCCCCCCATCTTGTGACTCACACCAAAGTAATAATCCTATATTTATTTGTATATATTTTACAGCAAACATGACATACAATAACAACATATGTACAGAGGCGCAGACTTGCTTTTTTGGGCTAGTTTTCTGTTTTTTTATTTATTTTTTGTCATTTTTTTTATTATAACAAACAATATAATGTACTGCACTGAGTGGCAGAGCAGGGCGGGGTGGGGTTCTCCCCTCCCTCTGCCTGAATGGCAGGGGGGAAGGTGCCAGGCACTGAAGAAACACAGAGCGGAGCAAGTAAATCCATGCACGCAATTAACAGATGTGAACAGGAGTAAAATGTCCAATCATTCCCAAAATCTAATCGATTGTTCTTTGTATCATTTCCATCATGTCCTGGAAGTTTCATCAAAATCCGTCCAGTAGTTTTTGTGTAAATTTGCTAACAGCCAGACAAACAGACAGACAAACGAACGCCAGCAAAAAACATAACCTCCTTGGCGGAGGTAACTAGCTAGCAGGCTAAAGTAGTCATATGACCACAGGAGGCTATCATCAGCTAATGTTTACATTATGTCCACGGTTGCCACTGCAGCCCCATTTGTCTGAGAGGTACTGCACTGTTGGATTGGGGCCATTTTTTTCTCCATGTTCAGGTTATGTTACATAAACGGTCACTACATTTGGGCCAAACGGGTGACCAACAGGACACCGGTATTCGAAGCCTCAGCCATGCTGCTCTGTGTTTTTCTCTGTTACAGTACACAGTGTGTGGGCCTGGTGTATTTGTTGCCAACTTTTTTAAGAATCGATTTAGATTGATTTAATTGATTTATTGTTGCAGCCCTAATCTATAGATTAATTGATTATTAAAATCATTGTTAGTTGCAGCCCTAGTTCATCGTGGCTTTGGGTTTCGTGTTTTTGACTGAAGCGTGTGCAGAATGTGAATCTGAAATCCAGCCCAGTACTGATCTTAAATATACATTTGAGTTTGACTTTTTTAACCTTTTCCACAACTTTTTACTGGTACTCCACTACATGTCAGAGGCAGATCTTGTTCTCTTGGTAGATGTAGTTCTTGACAGATTCCAGTTTTTATCAACTTCCTGTCCAGTGTAGACCATACATCTCCAAATATGTTGATTATGAACACTGAGGCATCTCCTTATGGACTGACTTTCACATTCTCCACTTTCTTAGGCTAAATAGTTTCTGAAAACCTTCTTGGATTCACTTATCGTCATCCTCATATCATAATTACCTACCTCATACACAAATGGACAAAAGTATTGGGACATATTGAATTCAAGTATTTTTTTCTATCAGGGGTCTGGGAGACAAAACAGTAATGACCCGCATTTGGATTGGCCAGTTTCTGTTCTACTTATTCAATAGATAGATGACAGATATATACTATCTATTTATATATTATATATTTACTATCTATTCAATAAGTAGACTTATCCAGTGTAGAAAAAAAATACCTTCAGGCACTGATCTTCCAATCACCTCAGAAGGGTGCGGTGTCACATACAATTTTTAACCACCATTTTATTTTGTACTTATAGTGTTTTCGCACATCCACATTATGTGGGTTAATTTGGTACAACACATATTATGCTGCTTTCACACCTGTATTATTTTTACTCCCATTAACTGTGTTGTTTTGAATATCCAAATAAAGTGAAATTTTCTCTAGTAAATGATAAATAAACAGGGTAAATTAAGTACAACGGTTTTCACTACTGGATATTTGCATTGAAAAGTGTTATCAAGGTAGACTTGTTTCTTTATTGTTTCAATTATAGAAAAAGATGCTTTGACCAAAAAAATTATATAAAAAAAACCTCACTTCAAAGAAAAGTGTTTGAATGCAAAAAAAATATTTGAGACCCAAAAAACTACATTTGAACAGTTTTTTCTTTGATTAAAAAGTTTTTTTTTTTGATTGAGGTGAATTAATTTTTGATAGAATATATATATATTTTTAAATTGAAGTCATCTTTTTTGTATTTGGGCCATATCATGTGTTGGATATTTATGTCTTTAGTATCCAGTCCCAAAAAACTTCCCTTGAACAAAAATAATAATAATAATAATTAAATAAAAAAAAAGAATACAAAATGCAAAAAATGTTTGAGACCCAAAAACTGCATTTGAACACTTTTTTTCTTTGAAGTGAAAAAAGTTTTGAAGTTTTTTGGGTTTTCTTATTGAAACAATTTGACACAAACATCCCACAAACATCCTACATTGGACAGATGCTTCCCCATTGGTCAGACATGTTTGAGTGACACGTGTCTACACCAGTGACGTCTAACATAGGAATCTGTCTAGAACAAGCAAGTCGCCCTTAGGCAATGCACAGGTATGCATCGGTGAAAGTCTGTCTTCATCTACATCAACAAACCTACCTTCATAGTGGTTCCCTGACGGTGTGGAGCATGCACGTCATTCTTATGGGGTAAAAATATACGACCTGAATTCAACGGGTCCACATGCTTTTGTCCATTTGCGGATGAGTTAGGTAATTATGATATGAAGGTCTTGGAATGTCAAGTAAAGCGTAACATACACATGAAAGCAGTCAAATAAATCCATTAACCCATTTTACTCCTTTTGTTTACGTTGAAACATGTGGAGGCAGACAGCAGTTTTTACATCAAAGGACTGAATTAACCATCGTATCATGTCTCTTTTCGTTTGACTGCTGATTATTTGGATGAGTCTTATTGTATTGTGGTTGGGTCTGTTTGACAGTGGCGTACATGGGCGTCCTGGTTGCTGCATAATATCATTGTGGTGGAGAGCGGTGTTTGTGGGTGGCAGCGTGACGGCGTGGGCGCTGGGACCTTTGTTTCGATTACAGCAGTTAATGTTGTTTTGTTTGTTTTTCTGCACCGTCGCTGCCCTCCAACAGGCCAGCCCTCGTTAGCCCACGCATAATTAGCTTTTTCTACACTTGCACAAGGCTCGACATACTGTCTTCTACTGACATATCCATATTGGTTGAATCAATAAGTAAATGTTTAGGTTAGTTTAGTTTATTTTGAGCTTATGCACTTCATGCACAGTGGCAATTCATATACATGCACAATAATCAATACTGTTCATATACAGTAAATACATAAAAAGAAAAATTTTTAAAAAGATGCTATATGCACAAGATCCATACAAGAAGAATGTGCGTATAGAGTTACACATCCAGAACTGTACATGAAGAATATGCATATGAAAACATACGTACAACAACAGACAAGTAGACTTGTAGATTTTGAATATAAACTATACGTAGTGGATTATACTGTAAGGTTATTGGAGTAGAAATACATAGAAACTATACATGTAACTTATACCTGAGGCACATGCACAGAGAAGTATCTATAGCAAGTGCACAAAGAAATAGCAATTATAATGCAGAATGTTATGTGTACACCATAAGTATAACACATCATTATACACAAGTCCCCACTAGTATACCACCCCTGAAGAACAAAAGCCCGAAAGGGAGTGAAAAGAATTTACTCCCACCCCTGGCTTCACCACTTAATAAGCGTGGCTGACTTTCAAATTAGAGACTTTCTGTGAAGATATAGTACACGTTGCTAATACGCGTGTGGTTTTATTTTTATTTATTTATTTTGTTTTTTTAGTTTAATTTAGTTTTACTTTATCATTATTATTATTGTTGTTGTTGTTGTTGTTGTTGTTGTTATTATTATTATATTATTAAGTGAGTTCTGAAGTAATAATAAGACAACAATAGTAATTGTTACAAATTATAGTAATAATAAAATAATTATGACGATTAGAACAGCATAATAAAGGGTAAAGATGAAAATTAAATAAATAAATGATGTACCCACGTGGAGTAAATTGTATGTTTTGTGGCAGGTTTCATAACAGCGCCTACACAGATAAACTGATGTCATTCGTCATTTTTCCTTGGGACATATGTGCTAAACTTTACAGATATTTACTAAATTAAGAAAAAATAGAAGTACGTAACTTTCTTTTTCTACATTAAATCACAAATGTGATGATTTGTTTAGTTATTATGGCAAGATGTCAGGAGAAGTCATTCCATAAACATGTCAGTAAACATCTGTTGTTTTGAATCTTGATGCTCGTTATCCCTTTATCCTGTATGAAATTCAAAAATGATTGGGTTTCCTTGTGTGTCCACACATACTGCGCCATGTTTATTTTAAAACTCTTCTTTTTCACGTCTTGTAACATCTGTCTATGTCCATTTTTTTTTCACATGACTCTAGTTTTGCGAAAAGGTCTTTCCATTGCACTTTTACACAATATGCCAATTTCACTTCACCCAAAAACACCTCTAGCAAGCGCACAAACTTAATTGAAAAAGGAGAGTTTTGGTGAAATAGTTGTTTTTTCATTACACACATTTTTATGTGCAAGTTATATTCATGCAATTTGAGGGTCGATGGAACAAGTGACTATTGACACCATTGATGAGGCTGTTCTACAGCCAACGTGGAAACAAACCATCTAATGGTCCCATTTTCAGGTACATCTCAATAAAGTAGAATATCATGAAAAAATTCAATATTTTTTCTCATTTATTTCAGACAGTGAAACCCATATATTAGACTCATTACACACAGAGTGAACTATTTCAAGCCTTTATTTCTTGAAATTTTGATGATTATGGCTTACAAATAATAAAAACACAAAATTCAATGTCAGAAAATTTGAATATTACATAAAAGCAATAAAAAATTGATATGTTTTTTTTACATTTCTGTTTAAAATATCCATTTTTTTTTATTGATCTTATGTAACACATCCAGTGTTTAACATACGCTGACCGCCTGTTTGTCTTTTCTATGTTTAGCTGAAACAAATGGAGGTGCAGCTTGAGGAGGAGTATGATGAGAAGCAGAAGGTGTTGAAGGAGAAGCGTGAGATGGAGTCGAAGCTTCTGTCAGCGCAGGACAAGGTAAGAAATACAGACGCAATACCACATGGTAAATGGAAATGTGGATTAAAGTAAATACACACATCCTTACCACTAATGTACTATGTATTTTTACATATACTTTGTTAAACTCCTACATTTACAGTGTATTGTGGTTT
The DNA here is from genome assembly GCA_029814645.1 of Fowleria isostigma. Taxonomy (NCBI): domain Eukaryota; kingdom Metazoa; phylum Chordata; class Actinopteri; order Kurtiformes; family Apogonidae; genus Fowleria; species Fowleria isostigma. Next base: position 5,239,968 of record JAPTGZ010000006.1, read on the forward strand.
TCTGATATTTAAGCCAAGGCTGTCAAACTCATTAAAGTTTAGGTTCCACGTTTAGCCCAGTATGATCTGAAGTAGGCTGGACCATTGAAATAATTACAATACATAAATAATGTCAAATTGAAATGTTATATATCTAACTTCTATGTTTTAGAGTGAAAAAAATAAAATTACATGATGAAAATGTTTACATCTACAAATAATCCTTTAAAAAAAATTGAATAATATTAACCTGGAATTTCTACTGAAGAAATGTGAGTGCAATTTGAACAATATTCTGCTGTTTATCATTTATACATAGACATTATAACTTACAGATCACAATGGCTAACAGCTGAATATGGATAAAATTGCACTCTTAGACCAGGCATGTCCAAAGTCCAGCCCGAGGGACAATTGCGGCCCGCGGCCAAATTTCATACGGCCTGCAGCCCCTGTCAAAAAATACATCACATGTGGCTCACCAGCATTCATGACCAGAGTAATATTATACACATTTTAGTGCAGACAAGTTGTTTGTTTTGGTAATCTGAGATGAATAAATTGTAAAATCTCAGTCATTTTAATCTGATTTGTGTCAAAATTAGTTCTAAATATATTTGAATACATGGAATTATGTCACATAATGTATTGCACTTTCTAATAAGATGATGTTATGTTCCTGTTCACATGTATCAAACCTAAAAGTTGACAGACAATATTAATTACCAAGTAATTAATTGCAATGTTTAAAATGAACCTTAGATATATTTCAGTTTCCTGATTTTTTTTTTCTCAGACAGATATTATTTCATCTTATATGGCCTTCAGATATTAAAAGTAGAGTGATTTTGGTCAGACCTGTTTAGATTTGTCATACATGTATGAAATAAAAAAAAATATGTTGTTTGTAATAGATTTTCCATAAAATAGATCATTTGCATACGTTAACGATTCAAAGAATATCAGGCAGAATGGTTGTCCCCCATGCATGTTCACCTCATTAAATCTGGCCCTTTTTGAAAAAAGTTTGGACACCCCTGTTTTAGACATTTCATTTTCATATTTGTTCATGTTATTCACATTTTTTTGTGAATAGTTTATAAATGTAGACATTTTCGTGTAGTTTTATAATTTAACCAAAACAAAGAGGAAATGCATGGAGTTGTCATTGTTTCCAGGTCATTTTGATAGTATTTTACTGATCTGAGCCACTTCAGATTGAATTGGGCTGAATTTGGCTCCTGAACTAAAGTGATTGTTAATATTGTCAGTGTAATTTTTTTGCATTTGCAGATTCATCCAACGGGCCACACTGGACTCTTTGGTGGTCTGGGTGTGGCCCGCAGGCCATATGATTGACACCTGTAATTTAAGCTATATTTTAATTATATTATACGGAAAGGCTAAATTAGGGACAAGAGTTCAAAATTAGCAGTAGCTAAAAATAAACTAATTATTACTTTCATTGTTGATTAACCCATAAGGACCCAGTTGACATTTGTGTGACCTCCCAAATATTTTTTTCTCTATATTTAACCTATATAAAGTGATTTCTTACCATTTATTGTAATATTATCCTCTTTAATTTATGTTTTTTCAGTGTAAATTATGTATTTTCCTATATTTAATTCACAAAGCATGTAGATGTTCATTAAAGCTCAGGGTAAATTCTAAGATTATTTTATCAAAAACAGAGAAAACTGAAGAAATATTGACTTTTTCAGTCAATTCTCCCATTAAATGAACATAAGCCCAGTGTCTCCATCCACTGTCATTGATCCAACTCCATAGGTTTTACTGGTAAATCAATGTTGTTTAAGATGATGGTGTTTCCATGGTAACTATGGAGCCTCTGAACATCCAAATGGGTCATATTTGATGACCCTGAAATGATGACAAACTGTATTTTACACCAAGTATTTATATGGATTGATTGGATTAGTGGATCAGTAGGTATTAAACAGTTTAGATCAGTAGATGATTTTGGCAGATGATGGATGTCTGGGGCTTTATGGGTTAATCTGTCTAATAGTTGTTTGTTTTGAATGTCAAAAATAGCTGTAAAATAACAATCAAGATGACATCTTTGACCTAAAAATATTTATTTTACTGGCACAGAAGAGAACAGAAGTAATTCATGAAAAATATCAACAACCTGTCATTGATATAAACTGGATTTATCTCCTTGGCATTCTCCGTTCCTGCTGCTGAAGTTAAAAAGAACAAGAAAAGGTTGAATACAAACTTGCAACACATTTGATTTTGCTCATTTTGAAGTAATGTGGTGAAAGCCAGAAAATGATCCAAATAAATACTAAAATCTGAAAATGAACTCGGTAATCAGCTGATGTAAAGTCAGTGGTAGAAGGCGACTCCACTCACCATCAACATATTTGGTGATTGAGTAATTTGCTATTAAATGATTAGTTAAATGAAAGTGAATCAAACACAATTTCATACTTTGTGAAATAAATTACAATTTAAGGGACAGAAACATGAATGGCCTGTTACAAACACAGTTTTTCCGAGGATTCAGAACACATTTATTCTATGGCTGAAACAGCGGCATTAAACTGAGGCCGCTTCTCAATATGCGTTTTTATCTGTTCTTCCGTTCTTTTGTTCTCGTGAAACATCATCAGTCGCGGCCCAAGTACTGTTTTGATTGACAGTTCACATAAACCAAGAACACATGGAATACCTGGATGTAGTTCTTGTCTGCTATCTTAAACCAAGAATGCACTGGTTGGTGACTCGTGTAGACTTGGCTGGGAAATATCCCAAGATGCATTTCGTGTTACTCTGAAATACTGCGGTGGCCTCTGTGGTTACTTAATTCAGAAATGTTTTTTGACTAAACAACTGTAACCAGATGATGTGATTAAGGATGGGTACCAAATTCAGCACTTTTATAAGTACCAACCAAATTCCGTTGGTACCACAGAGTATTGGTTCGCATAGAGTCAAACGGTACCACACTGCAGTACTTGAACACATCCTCGTGCCACGTGTGTCGGAGAGACTGGAGGAGTGTCTTGTGCTTTAGATTCGGCGGTTGTGGACATTCATTTTGGGTCCACATTCGGTGGTGTCTGCCTCGAGTACGTGCGGATGTCCACGGAGTCGAGTACACCTGACTCTGTGGGTATCTTTATTTGTGGGCCCCATGGGTTACCCGGGTGGGGCAGGTCAAATAATTCCTTAAATGCAGGTCCTGCAGTTAGAAAAAAAAGGAAACAAAAAAACCTGGCCCTGCGATGAACTGGCGAAATGTCCAGGGTGTACCCCGCATCACTAACAGCAACACCTCAAACCTGAGGAAACACTTAGGCAATATTTGGACTGGATTAGTTTTATGTAGGGACGTGGGGTAACACCAATTTGCCACAGGACATTGGTAATATTAATTGCCGATTTGCACTGGACAAGAAATGTCAGTAAAACTACCACAAATGGGCGGGGTCAATCCATTCACTCATTGCTGTCCCCATTGTTCTCATGTCCGTATGACGTTGCTTCCTGTTATCACCGCCAAGAACACTAATATTGTCCATCAATTGGATGATTAAGCTAACATTTATTTTATTAGCCACAATGCCCTGTTACGTTGCTTATCTTACCTAAACTAATCAGAAGTCCTGTGCCTCTAAAAAGTACTTCAGACCTTCTTTTGTGTCTGAATCCTGTTTGTCGTACACTGATTCTGACAGTTTTTCTTTCTTGTCCAACTGCCTTCTGAAAAACTGAGTGCTTCTTCAAGAGCCTCCGTGCTTGAAAAGCTGTGAAAAACCACGTGTAAACCGGATATGACGGAACATGTACACATATATGACCTACTGGCCTGTTTGGATTGGATTAGTTTTACCTGGGGTCATCTTCCCGGACCCTTTTACAGAAGGTAAAAGTCACAGTAATCTTTCCTGACATGGTGCAGTAATGATTACAAACAGTGCATTCGGGCGAGACTAAAATCTCCAGCAATTATTATTTTACCCCACACCCTTAGGTAAAAGTAATCCAGTCTGAATTGGGCTTTAGTCAAACATAATCTACCCCTGAAGGCTGAGGAATGGACAATGAAGGAAAGAACCAAAGGAGGACAGGCTCTGACACCCCCCCACCACCACCACCACCACCTGCTGAACATGTGCAGTACAGTTCATGTAGAGGGAGGGATTTGGTTTAATTTATAACACTTTAGTTTGAAAATGTTCTATTTATTTTTTTGTTATTTGCCCTCCCCCGCACACACTTTTCTCAAGTTTTACGATGTCATGTTATTTCACTTATCATGTTGAGAAATAAATATTCAGAATGCAGAAGTTTTTACTATTATTATTTATAGACAAAATTATCTTAATCACCACACATACACACAAAAAGTACCGAAAACAGATACTGTTGGGTACCAGTTCCTATCCCCAGGTACCGAGTATTGGTACCGTATTAGTTTAAATGTGAAAAGTACCCATCCCTTGATGTAATATAATGTTAGAACACAATTGCAAGGCAGAATAATGAGAAATATGTCTTTATTATCATGATATGGGATTCAACCTAATGTATTACAGTTTTGAAAACTATAGAAATGGATAAATGACATGTAAATACTAGTACAAATGTACTGAAATCAAATCGAGTGACATTGTGGTGATTTGAAGAAAATACGTTGGGGAGCAGATGGCAAAAATACAGCGGAGACGGGGTGAAAGTCCACAAGTACCAGCTGGTCATAACACTCTTAGGAAACCCGTTCTCTGCAACCGCTCTGCCCAAAACCGTACTCTACAAATTTTGTATTGAAAAGTGACCTGAGTCAGTATTTGTATAACTTTGTTAAGGAGTAAAGAAGGTGCAGTGAAAGTACGCCTCCTATGGTTGATCATGTGTAGCTGCATCCCAGTCACACCACTGTCACATACTTGGTTTCTTCTTAATTTACAAACTTTAGAATTTGTCCAAATCCAGTAAAGGCTGAAGTGTGGGCTGAGTTTCCTGGGAGCTGTCCTTTTCCTGTCCTGCCGTTTTCAGCAGTAGCAGACGGTCTGCTGCTTCGTATTTCCAACATTCTGTAAACTGTCAAAACTGTCTGAAAGCACAGGGAAAAAAAAAACAACAAAAAACTAAAGCTGTGACAGTTGGTCTGGAATATTTTGTCAGACTTTAATTTGTTTCAAAATGGTACAAAGAACAACACTGTCTTGTCATCTTGTCTTCTTTTTAAGTGTTTCCACATCCTGAACATATTGGCATCATTTAATTTTATTTTATCATATTTACACAATATCGGTTCTTCACTGTTGATATGATTATCCTGGTGTAACAGGCCAAAGTACACCCCCCCCCGTCTGGACTATTACAGGTGTAAAAGGTCAAAGAGTACTACTGGTCTGGACTATTACAGGTGTAACAGGTCAAAGTACACTCCTGGTCTGGACTATTACAGGTGTAAAAGGTCAAAGAGTACTACTGGTCTGGAATATTACAGGTGTAACAGGCCAAAGTACACCCCCGGTCTGGACTATTACAGGTGTAACAGGTCAAAGTACACTCCTGGTCTGGACTATTACAGATGTAACAGGTCAAAGTACACCCTTGGTCTGGACTATTACATGTGTAGAAAGCCAAAGTATGCCCCTGGTCTGGACTATTACAGGTGTAACAGGCCAAAGTATACCCCTGGTCCGGACTGTTATAGGTGTAGAAAGCCAAAGTATACCCCTGGTCTGGACTACTACAGGTGTAACAGGCCAAAGTACATCCCCCAGTCTGGACTATTACAGGCGTAACAGGTCAAAGTACACTCCTGGTCTGGACTATTACAGGTGTAGAAAGCCAAAGTATGCCCCCGGTCTGGACTATTACAGGTGTAACAGGTCAAAGTACACTCCTGGTCTGGACTATTACAGGTGTAACAGGCCAAAGTACACCCCTGGTCTGGACTATTAAAGGTCTAACAGGCCAAAGTATACCCCTGGTCTGGACTATTACAGGTGTAACAGGCCAAAGTATACCCCCTGGTCTGGAGAACTGATGTGGTGTATTCTACTCTGCTGTTCCTGTCCACAGGTGAGAAGTGGTGACATAGAGACTGAGAAGCGCCTGAGGAAGGACCTGAAGAGAACCAAAGCCCTGTTGGCTGACGCCCAGATCATGTTGGACCACATCAAGAACAACGCCCCCAGTAAGAGGGAGATCGCCCAGCTCAAGAACCAGGTACTGCCCGCAAATACCCCCAAGTCCAACACTAATGTGCACCAGTGAAGGCAGCAGAGGCATTCACTGGTCGGACTCAGAACGAGACATAGAAGTCTATAGACACAGAGATGAAAAACTGTGAACATACACAGATGAAACGTACGAAAACGATGCCAAAGACAAAAATAAGACGAGACATCTTAGAAGACGAGTAGATGAGACGTGTCTAGAACATTCAGTAACTAATTTCATTTCATTTTCATTTATTTCGAACAAGTGGGTAATCAACACAAATGACCTACTTACAACAGTATGTGATAATGCAAAGACATTCAACAGAATACATATAAGTTCAATAATTCAAATTAATTAATCTGTGCTTGAAAAAGGAGTAGGAAGAAGAAAAACATATTTAATCCCAACCCCGTTTCTCATCAATAACGAAACATAATGAAATTTCAGTACTTTTCCTCTGTCTATAAACTTCAACTGTCTTATTATTTTTTCTTTTCTCCTCCTTCTTATGCGGGTGTTTTGTTCTTTGATGTTCATTTACTTTTTACTTTAATTATTGACACTATTTATTAAATGTATTTAATTTTTTTAAATCATTCATTTTGGTGCCTATAATCTGTTGTGTTTAATTAGTATCCATTTTTGGGTACATTTGTGTCCTGCAAGTTAGTTTTGGTGCATGTTTACAGCTAATATCTTTGACATAATTGTAAAAAATACAAGTTTAAGTCGTGAAACTGGGGTGGGAGTGAGTAAGTTTTACTTCTCACTGTCTTTTGGGTTACTTTTAACAGTAAATTGCCATATATATATATTTCTGTAGTATGTATATTGTGTACACAAACAAGAACCCTGTCCTGCTTCCTTTATGTCCTCCTTCCTTCATGTCGGGGCTCCGTCTGTCCTCTCTCTGAGTTCTCAGTCATTTCTGTCCTCTTGTTGTCCAGCTGGAGGAGTCGGAGTTCACCTGTGCAGCTGCAGTTAAAGCCCGGAAGTCCATGGAGGTGGAGATCGAAGACCTGCACGTCCACATGGAGGACATATCCAAGACCAAGCAGGCGGTCAGTACACCTCTACTACTACTACTACTACTGTTACTACTACTGTTACTATTACTTTCTCCTAGAAATTTTTGTAGCAGCACTGCTGTGTCGGCAACCTAGCAATGTAGGGTGGTCCAGGGGCATGGTCCCCAGACAAAACTTTAGCAAATAACCCTTTAAATTGTGACTTCTGGTGAGTTTTGTGGAAAGAAATTGACAAATTGCAACTTATCAATCACCAGATTCAAGTATTCTTGACTAGTTACCTCATTTAAGTAGATTTTGTATTGATTGTCAGCCTTAATTCTAAAAAAGACTACTGTCGTATTGCTACTGTTTTGTCCCTCGACACTCGCCTTAGATGGAGTAGGACTGATGCATGATGGGATAGGTTGTAGGAGGAAAACCACATGCTTGCAATGTACGAGCAGTACATTGCAAGCATGTGGTGCATTGGTGCACAACATTATTTATTTTTGTTTATTTAATGATTATTTAACAGGGGTGATGCATACAACATTGTCATCAAGGGTAAATATGACGTATATGAGAGCTTCAGCTAATGTGCAGTCTTTGTACCTGGTCAAGCTTTTGTGCATACTGTATATGTTATATTTTCTGTGCAGAGATAGAAATATAAAAGACAGTTAATGCAAACAAACCTGTGTGTACTTTTATTCCCTCACAAAATGAGAATCGATAAGGAATTGGATCAATAAACAGACCTGATAATAGAACTGGAATCGTTAAATTCTTATCAATTCCCATCCATAGTTACATCCCTACTGTTCAATGCTGATTTTTTATCTTCATGTGTGGGGTCTGGAACAGATAAAAATCTCTTCAGACTAAGACAATCTTCAAGTGTGTACCCCAGTTAAAGCAGTCGCCAGGTTGGTTAACTAGCGGCTAACAACCCCCTCCTCTTCGTCCTCCTGCTCCTCCTCCTCCAGTCTGTGTGTGTGTGTTCGATGGTTCTGTCGTTGGACAGGATGATGGCTGATGCCTTGTGGCTGATGGTCAGTGTTGCCGTGGACGTCTGTGCTGTCTCAGGCTTTCCGAGGCGGTACCATCTGCGCTGGTATCAGAGCAGCAGTAGATATGTCAAAGCATCGCCTTTAGCCAGAGATAAGGGGTCAGAGGACACACCTGTTCCCCATAGCCCCTCCCCTCCTCCCTCTCTTCATCTGTGGCTCTTTTCCTTTCATATTACCCCTCTAAAACTGCTCCATGTGTTTCCATCTCATCTCTACCTTCTATGTAAATCTCCTCTCAGCCTTTTTGACCTTTTCTTTTCCTTTGTCCTCCTGCTTGGACTCTTCCTCCCTTTTGCCCTGTATCTGTTCTCTTCACGTCTGCCTTTTCCTTCCTCTCGACGCCCACCTTTCTTCAGCGTATTTTCACTCTATTACTGAGGATTAACCTTTTTCTTCACTCCTTGTTAAAGTAAAATTATCGACTTTGTTGAAACTAATTTAAACGTGTCTCTGAGTCTAATTTAAAAAGGATCAAACGCGGCTCCTTGGAAACTTTGAGTGCCCGTATTATCATGCAGAGGTGAATGGAACGTCCACGGCGGACTGAAGGGTACAGATAATTGAGTGGACTCAGCTGCAGGTCAGGAGCAGATACTGGAGAAGATGGATGGACGGAGGAGGAGTTGTGCAGTCAACGTGACTTTTGCTTCCTCTCACCTTAATTTGTTATTCACTAATTTTTTACCCAGTGAAACAGAAAAAGACCAGGAAGCCAAGCCGCACGCTTCCAACACACGTTGAATGTTTCTTTCGTCCTTCTGCTGTTTTCTGAGGCTTCGTTTCCGAAATAACCAGAAATCAATCAAGTGCTCTGGGGAGTTTCCACCGAGCAGAATGAAATCTGCAGTGCGGCACCAGAAGTTTCTCTGTTTAATGAGAATTATACTTAAACATGCTCTCTATTTACTGATTATCAACTCCATGTAATCAGGAGTTTTTAAACAATGAAGGAAATACTCTAAAGATCAAAGTAAAAAGAAAGTTAAAATATCTAAATCAGTGGTTCTCAATCTTTTTGGAACAAACACCCCTTTATGTTATCATGAGCCTCCTGCCTCCTCCCCAAAAAAGAAAAAAAGAGTTATAGCAGTCTGTAGGTCATTTATGAGACCAAATTCTAAAACTAAGATGATCTTTTATTTATTGTATTGCTTTGTGTCTATAGGGACTGCCCCCATGTAGTTTGGAGAATATTACCTTTATAAGCCTTTGGAAAGTCAATTTAAACCAGGGGTCTCAAACTCATGTTAGTTCAGGGCCCACATTCAGTCACATTTGGTCTGGACTGGACCGGTAAAACAATAACATAATAATATATAAATAATCAAATCAAATCAAAGTTTATTTATATAGCACTTTACAACAACATAAAAGAATAAAATAAATAATGTAAATTCCAAAATGTGTATGTCTAACTTCTGTTTTTTTAGAGTGAAAAAAGTAAAATTATACAATCAAAATTTTTACATCTACAAACTATCCTTAAAAAAATGTGAAAAACATGAGCAAAATGAAATTTTTTACAGAAGTGCAATTTTTAACAATTTATGCCATTTTTTCTCAGCTTCATTTTCAGGTTTATTACAATTTAGATTCACGGTGGATTGACAAATATGCAAAACATTTAATAACAATTCAAATTTTTTGTAAAAGGCTAGTCTGAAACTAACAATTTTTGTGTATTTTAATTTTTTTTTCCACTAAAACAAAGAAAAAAATGGGTGGTTTTCATTGTTTATAGCTTACTATGATAGTATTTTTACTGGTCTGACCCACTTTCGATCAAATTGACCTAAACTTATTTTAACATTCTTGATTGTTCATATCTTCAGTGTAAGTTTTCCATCCCACAGGCCAGATTGGGCCCTTTGGCGGGCCGGTTTTGGCCCCTGGACTGCATGTTTGAGACCCCTGGCTTAAACCAGGGTAAGGGTTAATGTGGACATACGATCCACTAGTTCCACCTGTCCAGGGAGAAAACGCTCTCCATGATATTTAAGAGAAAACTGTATTTTCTCTGTATCTGTTGACATCAGTTCCCCTTGTTTTTCGCCTGCTTTCGTAACCATTTACCCTCTGTATTAAAGTGATGTAGGCAAGTAAAAACATTGCTGAAAATCAGGTCATGGGATAGAAGTTAAATTGCTGCGTACACATGTATGACTGTCATGACTAATGCAGTGCAGCTTCATAAAAGAACACTACTACTTTTATGAAACTCATAAGAAATGACACGTTCATGAAGACGGGACTGGAATTGGCTGAATAAATCATTTAATTAAATGAACCAATGAGACGTCCCAAAGGACACATTTTCTTCCATTCCGGTGCAGATCAGTTTCAGCGTGTAGAAATCCTGTCATAGCTATTTAAGGTGGAATCCTTCACCTCAGCAGCACAGTTTTATTCCAGTGGACTGACGAAGCCTTTGGTCTGATTTTCTGTTCTTTAAAGGAAGAAACGAGGCTTTGCTTTTAGTCCCACATGGCCTTATCATGTGGCGTATTGTTTTAGAAAACCCTAGACGAGACGGACAGAAAACAAATACCACTTAATTGTTTCCCCCAAATGCCTGACCCATTTATCTGGAAGTGGAAAAGGTGCCGAGATAAGATGAATGTGTCAGCAGCTGTTAGTTTTGCGGCGGCGTCTTTGAGTTCGACCTCTGCGGCACACATCCAGCCCCACACAAATGGTTATTGCATAAATAGAGGCTTTTTCATGCAGCACCAGCCACATCATATACTGCAATTCAGCAAAGATAAAATCATGCAAATAACATTTCTTTCAGATGGTCGGCCATTTTCGCCCACCTCCCCCGCCATAATTGCAGTGTTTTCAGAAAATTGTCTCGCATGTTTTCTGACAGCTTTATTTTTCCGTAGAGAGCCACGGCAATCTGAAAGGAAGAAAAGTAAAAACAAAGAGCCAAGCCCTGTAATTGGCATGAGATTGTACCGACAGCCTATTGTTAAACGCGTTAAATGACAGTTTGATGCTGCACAACGCTACATTTTTGTTTGTGTCCATCACTATATTTACTCTGCTGCATCCACATGCTTTATCTTTTATCAGCGCTCAGCGAGGCCAACAGTGGATCTAAAAAAAACAAAAAAAACAAAGTGCAATATGTAAATGAATTTGCCCCAGATTCAACATGGATATTTTTAGTTTTTCAAGTACACCTTGTACGCCTCAGCAGTGGGTGGTATTAATAAATAAGACATAAATAAAGGTGAACCCGATAATCCACGCAGATATTTTGTTCATTGGCGTGGGCCTTTTGATGGCTGGAGTCGGCGTTCCTCTCCATCCTGGGCTGTTTGGTCTGGGTTTCATCAGATGGATGCAGTCCCTGACTCATTTCATCTACTCACTCTGTGCAAATGGATTCATTAGCCTTTTCAGAGTCGCATTATTCATCATTTATTAATCCGCAGCCCTCCACTGCCAGCCGCTCTCCCTCCTTTTGTGTATTATCTCAGTCATTAGAGAAATAGGATTACTTCACCAACAGTCCCTCCCCTCAGCTGCAGGTACGAGGCGTCTTAATTAGATATGATGGTGACGAGGGAGGCCTTAAATAAACCCTGGAGTAGCCTGTGATCAGAGGGTCTGTGTCGGCGCTAATAAGGGCTGTCCTCAGAGTGAACACTGATGCACAGCCGGGGTCACTGCTGCCAAAGGACGCTGAGGCTACGTCCACACGAACGTTGGATTTATACTCGCGCAGATGTCACGCGTTACTGCCTACGCTGTCACTTTGGACAGTGACGCAGAGGCCTGAAGAGCCTTGACAGGCACCTCATCCAGATTTTAACTATGCAGCACGCAGAGGCAGCGCAGAGACACCGCCACCTGGTTGACCAGTTTAATCCTACAGTGTGCTGGAGTGCTAAAGTACACTGTCGTGGCGTCAGATACGGTGCACCTACGTGACGCGGAGCAACATGCGACTATAAATTCAGTTTAAGGCCCAATTCATTCCTTGACTCTTACCCCTACTCCTGACCTCTGACCCCTGGCACTACCCCATGAAATGGAGTTGCAAGGGGCATTGAAACATTCCCCTATGAATTGGGACAACCCTTGGAGTCCTGTTACGCCATCAGCAGTCATCAATGCCATTATAAAAGGTCACTGGACTGCACTTGCATAGCGTTTTTCCACACCTTCATGGTGCCCAAAGTGACTTTACCCTGTCTCACACACACATTCATACACCGATGGGTGGCTCCTGCCATGCTGCCAAGCCCTACTGGGAGCAATTCAGTCTTGCCCAAGGACACTTCGACATGTGTACAGTTGGAGCCAGGACTTGAACCGCTGACCTTTACTCATTGGAGGACCCGCTCTACCGACTGAGCCACAGCTACCCACAAACAGATATGACAACTTTGTCTGCGAAAGAATTCCCGATGCCATCAGCAGCTGTAACCGGCTCTGTTACATGGGCTTTGGTCATCTTTTTGTGGAACCACAAACCACAGAAATATGATCGATAACATTTAAATGACATCAAACAGGCAATCAAATCCGACCTATGGGGAACTGGGACAACCCCACCCCTTCACATGAACACGCAAACTGGAGAAGTATGGGGGAGGGGCCAAGGGGTGAATTGGGATTGGGATTGCTCCATCCACAGTTCTGCAGCGTTTTCGGCTCCATTAACCACAGACCTGTAGAAAGGCTGCTGACCACAGTTCAGATTTGAAACTCCTCCATTGTGTTGTCATGTGAACAGAAGGAAAATGACATTTTATGAACACCTGCTGCCTTTTTGTTGTGACCATTACATGGCTCACACGCTATGGAGGAAAAAAACAGCATTTCTTGACTCTCAGCCGTTAATTTCACTTGTATTTCTGTTCTTGTTTCTGTTAACAGCTGGTTTTGCTGATAAATTCTACCTTTTGTTATCATATTTCAAACTACATTTGCAGTAATACTGAGCTGTAATTTATACACATTTCCCCAGTGGACAGTACCTGCTCAGCAGTGGTGTTGGTAAAGCAACATTAAATACTCATGATGTGCAAGATTCAAATGGGCCTGCACAGAAATATACAAAATAATACACAACCATCACATGTAATGTCGCACAGGCTTTTGTCCCACCTTTGTAATCAGTTCTGTCATCACAGTGCCTGCAGAAAAATAAAACTACAGTAGAAGAGTGGTGGATATCAGCCATGTTAAAAACAATATAGACATAAATATAAATTCAAGAAAAAAATGCCTTCAATGAGTCTGCAACCAAAGAACGCCTAAAATTAAAATCAGATATCTCTAAATAAAATAGAAGCACTTATGCACCTTTAGATCTCACCACGGCATATTAGGGCCACATAAGGAAATAAAAAAATGTGTCATTATGGGAATAAAGACATAATATTTCAAGAATTTAGCCATAATATTATGAGAATAAAGTCGTAGTTTTAAAAGACCTCATAATTTAACAAAAATACCATTATTATGAGATTAAAATCACCATATTTCAAGAATGAAGCCATAATATGAGAAAAACAATTTGAAAACAAGTAGGAAAAAATATCATAATTTACAGGATAGAGTAGTAGCCATTAGTGGCATAATGGAGAACGTGGAACATTTTCAGATTATGCTTTTGTTTAGGGTTTACACATGGCCAAATACTGAGCCTATTGGCCCCGCCCACCATCAACACATTAGCATTACTCATCTAATCCAAAAGTGTAAGTGGCTGCTACACTTATTGTGTTCGCTGTAACTAGAAACACTGTCATCAGTAAGGCTTAAGGCTTACAATTTTATAAATTTATTCATGAATTATTACAACTTTGATAAAAGTACATTATTTTGTTAAATTATGAGGTTTTTAAAACTACAACTTTATCCTCATAATATTAAGGCTTTATTTTTGGAAAATAATGGCTTTTTGTGTTCGACTTTATTCTCTTAAAATTCCATGTTTTATTGATATTTTACATCTTTATTCTCATGGTGACAAGTGTTTGTATTTTTCCTATTTTCAAAATATTACAACATTCTTATATTATGACTTCATTCTCAAAATATTCTAATTTCAATCTCATAAACCTATGTTATTATTTTCATTAACTAATGATTTTTTTTTAAACTACGACTTTAATCTCATAAAAATACATTTACATTACATTATGAGGGTTTTTTTAAACTATGACTTTATTCTCATAATATTATGACTCTTTTTGTATTCAACTTTATTCTCATAAAATTCCAGGTTTTATTTTGATATTTTATGACTTTATTCTTGTAGTGACAAGTGTTTGTATTTTTTCTATTTTCAAAAAATTCTGACATTATTCTTATAATATTATGACTTTATTCTCAAAATATTACAACTTTAATCTCATAAAACTACAACATTATTCTCATAAAATTATGATTTTTTTCTGTAGTCAAATTCTCATAATATTACAGGTTTTATCTCCATATTTTAAGATTTTTTTCTTGTAGTGACAAGTGTTTTTATGTAATTGTCAGTTTCCATCCTACTTAAAATGAGGGGGGCGGTGTGGTCTGTGCCACACATACCTCATAATGGGTACGCGCATCACGGACCATGGAAGTGGAATTAAAACTTGGACTTGTCTCTCGCTGTTGTGACACATAAACTTTCATTTGAGGGGGCAGAATGTTTGCCCGCAAGACAGCTTTTCACTTGAGAGATATTTTCACAATTTGATCACACCCCTGACCTCGTAACAACAGACGTGGTTTGTTTTGTGACTGACTTCATCCTGTGGTTTTCGTCTTTGTTTCTTTTGTTTCCGAGGTCACGCTGCTGCAGCTGAAAAACTCGTTTAGAAAAGTCTGCGGTCTGACGTTACTATAGAAATGGTCGACAGATGCTACCGAGGGCAAGTAGGTAACTATGGGCAAACTATCTTAGCAACACTGTCATAGCAACCCCTCCAGGGGTGCATCTAGAGGAGTGGGGACCGGAGGGATGCTGCTGACGGGGGAACGTGGCTGTGATGAACCTGAGAACGGCTGATTTAGTTCAAAGTGTATGGAAAAATGGAAAAGTACAGAAGTGCTGCAACCACCGTAGACAATCCACAGAATAATGTAGAGGTGAAGCACATCCCAAAATGCAGCCCACAGATCAATGTTTTCATTATTTAACAAGCCATAAGGTTAAAAGGTACACAAACCCCATTTCCAATGAAGCTACGATGTTATGTAAAACGTAAATAAAAACAGAATACAGTGATTTTCAACCTATATTCAATTGAATACATTACAAAGACTAGAAATTTGATATTCAAACTGATAAACTTTGTTTGCTGTGAATATCTGCAAAAAAAAAAAAGTACATCATATTTGTGATTTAATGGAAAAACTAACATTATGACCTTCATTTCAGTAAATATTGGTAAAGTTTGGCGCATTTGTACAATAAAAAAGTGACGACTGTTAAGTCATTGAACTGTGCCCAGTGTCAGTCGATTAAACCCACACGTTCCTTCTGCACATGCTCAGTTCCATCCAGGTCAAAATGGAATGTTTCATCAAATAATCAAACACATCCAGGACACCTCATGATAAAACTGACAAGGATTTAGTTTGGTTATTCCCTGCACCTTTAGAAACACGAAAAAGATTTAACCGCAAATATTTCATGGTAATATTGGAGATTTGTAAAACAAATGAAAACCTTTTTCTACTGGTATATAATGCAGACGCTGCAGTCGAGTGAGTGGATAAAAGAGCAGGACATTAATGGAACAGATAAAACCAACTTTAA
>JAPTGZ010000006.1:5266291-5278051 GCA_029814645.1 Fowleria isostigma
TGTCTGTACCATTCCACCCCTACTCATTAGAATCCTCTCCGTACGGCGTTCTGCTCCGCTCTGCAGGACACTAGATCAGGAGGAGGCGTCCTGCTGAGTCAACAGCCCTTAAAACACCATCAGCTACAGTTAGAAGAGAAACGGGCTCATCAACGCATCTGTCACCGTATCCATGAAGCATCAGTCACTGTTTTGGTTTTTGTGTTCTAGTTTTGACTTCTTATGTTGTTCTTTTCTGTTTGCTCTATGTTTTCTTCCGTGTGTCCTCCTTCTTTTGCCATGGCCATCATCACCTCGACCAGTTTGCAAGACATGGTGACAAAATATCAGAAAAGAAAGAACAGAACGTGAGGAATTTGAACGGATCTATTTTATTTATTATGTCTTCATTTTAACCACTGGAAATGATGCAGCATTCTACAGTCTGTGAGCACATCCGAAAACCCGGTTGTTTCACTCTGGGTTTAGTTTCAGTCCAGTTAGCTCCTCACTTCTGGCTGTCAAGACAGTCGGAAAGAGATGATGTTTAAAGGAAAATCCCCCAGCCCATCACCCACCCAGTACCACACAAAAAGATGTTTGGGATGCACCGCACGTTCACGGCCAGTTGTGCTGGTGTTTCACCTGACTCCTGTGGCGGTCTGCAGCCACTTCAGGATGTCAGGTTATGGCATCAGACCCAGAGCCATAGAGAGAGAGAGTTGTGACACGCTTTGATGTCACCGCTATGGTGATCACGTGGTTCATGTGAGAATCAGTAGTTCCAAACGAATGGCGCACTGTCATGTTCCGGTCCTTCTATGGGACAGACAGCAGCGAGTTATTGCATGGAAAATATACAAATAAACCAAACAAAGATAATTACAAGGAGGGAGAAAGAAAGGATGATAGATGGAAGGAAGGAAAAACAGGAACGATGGATGGAGGATGGAAAGAAAGTACATAGGTAGGAAGAAAGGAAGGAAAAAATGGATGATAGATAGATGGATGGAAGGAACATAGGTAGAAAGAAGGATGACAGGATAAATGAATGGAGGATGGAAAGAAAGAAGGGTTGCAGGGAGGAAGGATAGATGGATGGATGGAACCACATTAGGACTAATTTTACCTTACCTTAAAAACTCTACTTACCTTAATAACTACTTAGTTGGCCAAGTCAAGCTAGCTAACTATCAGGCTACAGCTGAGAATTGAACATAAATTCATACGAATGCTAAGAAACATAATTTACTAAACAAATGTCGCAAATACAGAAATACTTGTGATAATTTGAAAGATAATGATATCTTATTAACAGTGGTGGAGTTACTAGATCAGCACAAATAGAAATTAATGTGTTCCGATGGCGCCATACTCAATGTTTGGAACTATTGGCGCCTCCATAACCCAGAAGTAGGTCCATATTTTGTTGCCATTTTTTACAATTTTATTTTCATTTTATTGTTTATTTTGAGCTTGTACACTCCATGTACAATACATATTATGTACATTTCATTACATGTATACAGATATACATAAAGAATTTGCTGTAAACACTATATCTATAGAGAATTTTACATAAACAATATGCATATAGCAATATACATCGAGAAGTATACATAGAGACATTGGTTGTAACCATTGTGTACACAATATACATAATACATGCATATATACGGCAGTTCACTATTAAGATACAACCCTAGTGTCCTGAAAGGGAATGAGAAGAAGTAGAACTTATTTACTCCCACTCCCAGTCAACAATGGGAGTCTATAGAAGAAGTGTTGCAACTCTGATTTCTCTACCACTCTGGTCAGACCCTCATAACCATTCAAACTGGAACACACACCTCATCTGAAGAGGCGGAGCTGTGTCAAATCCAGGGTGAGGTGTTCTGTGGATGTGTGCGGCTCCAGGATAATGCATCATGTCCAGTGTTTGCAGATTCCCTCATAACCCCGTTGACTGTTCATTGCATGGCCTCACGTGCTGAAATGCATGAGCACCACTCACCTCCCGTTATCCGCCCCCTGCTCATGTTCTATTATGCACAGCAGAGCCCGTCACGCTGACCTGGGGCTTACGCTTACGTCCTCCTTGGTCCGAGGGCGTCGTGTCGGACTGTGTTTGAACATCGGTCCGCGCTGCGTAGCCTCTCACCCTCTTAATATTTCATCCGGTCGCTCCAGGGCTTCGTACTCTCAGCTCGGCGGCGACTGAACCCTCCTGACAGGAGAACAGGAGGGCGTGTTCCTCATCAGTCTCTGACTTGCACTTGCTTAATAATGCAAACCCCGCACATTTGTTCCAAAAAGCAGTGTTGCTCAGGCAGCGTGAACCTCCGGCGCGCTGCCATTCCACTGTGGTGTGACTGTGGTGAGAAGCTTCATTCCTCAGAGTGACAAACGGTTGTGTTTTGTAATGAGCTATTATTACTGCTAATCTTGTGTGGCGTTTGGATGGGACTCGGCACAGTGAACCTCTAAATCTCAAAACAAGCATGAGTGGCATGTCCTCAGGTTGAGGGATTTTGAAAGCACATGTAAAACAGAATCAGCACATTAACAAGAGTAAAGAAGTAAACAGCAGTTAAAACCATCTGAGAGCAGTTTACAGACCTGGACTGTAGGTACAACGATGCTTTGACCATTAGTCAGTCACAAATATGTGTTAAGACAGTCAAACACATATATGAAGGAATGTTATGTACAAATGAACAGAAGCCACAGTCTGTCATGTCCGCTAGAGAAACCCAGCATCAAAGGTTATAGAATATTAACCCTTTTACTACCACTTTAAGAAAAACCTGATGAAAGCATTTTTTGTTTGCATTTCTTTTTTCCTTGGGTGAGTAATTTCTAGATTTTTTTTTTTTTTTTTACCATACTTACTAATATCAACTCACAAAGTGTCAAACATTACTTATTTCAACATTATGTACTACCAATAAAGTTTAATATTTGCAGCAATAGATGAACATATGTTTTGATTTTAGAACAAATAGTCCATTATTTCATACTGGCTTAATTTTTCTACTCTTATCATAAAGACACAAATCAACCATTTGGTTGAGGTTTTTTTTTTTCTTCTTTTTTTACATATCTGATTTAAGTTTTTTGTGGTATCAAATAATAGAATTAGGTTCAAGAAGACCTCTTATGAATACTTTTTTGGCATATCATAGTATCTTTTATATTTTCACCAGCAACAGTCCAAATGTCTCTAGTGATTTTCATCTGTCTTAGCTCAATTAGTTTCAGGTAAGTTCGGTAGTCCATTTATCGAAACATATGTCACTATATAAATCACCATATAAACGACTTTGACTCAAAAATCATCTGGTTGAGCGAGTAGTTAAAGGGTTAAAGCCAAATGATAGGCACCATGTAGAGCTTTAAGACTGGGGCCAGTAAATATATTAACCCCATAAAACCATTTGTATCACATATGCCACATCAGGTTCTGAGGTTCTTAAAAACCTGTTGTATGTGACCTGATACATGTTTTCTGCCCCCTGGTGGATTATCATCCTACTGCACCCAGTGGAAAGGGCTTTTTTTTTTCTTCCCCAATATGGCCACTTAAACATCCACAACTTTTTGCAGGAAACACTTAAGTAATTTTCAAGAAGTTACATAAAGAAGAACATTTATATTGTTATTCTTTAAAAAAAAAAAAAAAAAAAGTACTTCATGTACTGAAACAATGCATAGTTACTTGATATTTGATTCCTGATAGTGAGTTAAATTGTGTTAAAAATAAAATATATCATAAACAAAATAATATGGCAAAATATTTTGTTCAGATTGCATTAAAAGGTCTTACAAAAGTCCCCCAAAATGTAATTTCGTGGCTAATTTTTGATGGGTCAGGTTTTACAGGGTTAATACTATTTATTTTAACTTGCATTAATCAGTTCATAAACACATACCATCTAAATACTGTCTGGAGTATCATTAGTCCAAAGAATCACTGCAGTTTTACATGTAGTCTGCTAAAACTATCTGCCATTTTTCTGTTTTCCACACATGGTTCTGTTCTCATTACAGCATCTGCCAATCAGGTCCTTTTATTAAACACTTAATGAAATATCCCTACTCACCTGGTAAGTCAGCTAATGAAAATGAATATTCCACTTGTATTCTCATTTACATGCTGCCATGAATGCTCCAATAAATGTAAAAAACAAAAAGAAAAATCCCCGTTGAAGACTATTCAACCATGTGAACACTCAGTGGTGAGGATTCACATCCCTACATTGGACCCTTTGGAGGGCCGGTTTTGGCCCATGGGCCATATGTTTGACTCCTGTGGTCTACGTAATAAAAATATTAAAGAATCAGAATTATCATGTTCCTTCTGAACAACTTCCAGACAGAAGTTCATGTGGTGCACTGAACACACATCTGCACATTTTGAGTTGAGTGAGTTGTTCATATTGTGCTCTTTGTTCTGTAATACACCGCTGTCTTTACACCACAGTCTGACAAAGGCTGTGCACTTCTAAGAGCATTTCTGATGACTCCAAAGGAAAACACATTTAAAAATAGCACAGTTGAAAATAGATGCCTGTGATGGCATCATAACAGCCCTTCAATAGCAGCTTTGATCCAATGTAATACCATGACTTGTGTAAATATACGTATATGTCCCTTTTAATTGGCGTATTACCTGTATGCATTATAAGCTTTTTGTGTACAGTGTTCAGTATAAATGAGTCCACCCCAACAGATCTGACACAAAACCATAAGTTTTCTATGAGAATCAGCATTTTGTTTGGGACACTATACAACATATCATGTTCTCAGTTAAGGAAATGTTCTTGAAAATTCAGGGTTATCCACATTTTTTAAAACTGTACTTATGTTCACTGAGATATTAATTAAAATCTTACTTTTCAAAGTACTCATTTATGCTGAGGACTGTATTCATGCTGGAACTATCCCTGTCCAACCTGAACCAATGTAAATACCACACACTGAGGGTTAGGGTTAGCAGGGTTCCATAGGGTCTTCATAAGTCTTGAAGTTGTAAATCTGCATTTAATACCTTTTAAAAAGTCTTTTAAAAGGTATTAAATTTGATATGGTAGGTCTTAAGTTATGTTTCCATAAACTTTTTGACTGTGTTGGGTTTAAATGTGTTAAATGTCCAAATTGCAAAAAAAGTAACATTAGTCGACTCAGTTTCACCCATTCCAACCCCACAATTTATATTGAAATTAGGGACCAATTATCACCAATTTTGCAGAAATGACTCAGAATAATGGGAATCAAGGTGTTACAGTGAATAAACAGGCTTTCCTAAATTCTAGGAGTCACAAAATTTTGCCAGTATGGCCATGAAATGATCGAATTCTGTTTTAAGTAGTCTTAAAAGGGTCTTAAATTTAACTAGTAGAAACATGTACGGACCCTGATTAAGGTTAGGGTTATGTGAAGTGGAGATCTTTGGGGGGGTGTAGCTCAATAACTGCTGCGACGTACCTTGGGGGACATGGATATTCGCAATTGACATAACATGCCACTTGATATTGATATTTATACAGACTGATGCCCCCGTTTCGGTCACCCAACGCCACCTGGGGTGTGGTACTGTCCTTGTTGAGAAACACAAATGAAGATGTTCATTAAAGCTCAGATTAAAGTTGAGGGTTATTGTATCAGAAACAGGGAAAACTGATGAAAGAGTGACATTTTCAGCAAAGATAAGTGAACATAAAAACAAGTGTCTACATCTACTGTCACTGATCCAACTCCATGGGTTTTACTGCTGAATCAATGTTGTAGAAGGTGACGGCGTTTCTGCAGTAACTACGGAGCCTCAGAAGCGTCCAAATGCGTCATATCTGATGACCGCCAAAAGATAAAAACCTGACACCAATTATTTACATGGATTGATAGGGTTAGTGGATCAACAGGTATTAAACCGTTAAGATCAGTAGATGTTTGGGTCGTTATGGGTTAAATGTGACACTGTGGATGCGCTTTGTCCCGCCCTTGGTTTCTTGATGCTTTTGGAGAGGCTGCATATGGCTGTTTGCTCCGAAGCCACAGGGACGCAACCGGGCCTGACGGTTTCATATACAGGAGGCGTAAACAGCGGTGTTTGTAAGACCCAGGGACACACAGGAGCAGAGGAAAGCAGCGCGGAGCAGGAGGATCCATACCAGCTAATGATGAATGTAATAGTGTGTAACAGAGATGTACAACCAATGGCGGCAGAATGTCACAGACAATTAATGTCTCCTCACTACAGTGTTTGTTTGCGTCCCCCAGGCGCTCGGCAGGGTTTAACTAATGGTATGGCGGTCAAGGACATAAATTGTGGTTGACACCGTGTGTAAAGCAGTCAATTACATAGCGCCCACCGTTGTGGTTTTGGCTGGAGACCCGGGCCGATGCGCTCTGAATGTTTTATGGAATTAGACACAGATAAGGAAGTGTCAGAGGATCAGGACAGTCAGAGTTCATCCCAGACATGATTAGAGAAAACCTGGTTTACTCAGACACTTAACTGGAGCCCATTAGTTTCTAAATTTAACTTTTCACTCACACAACATACTTAATATGAACCCAGACAGCTGTACACACATCTGTCCCCAGCCGGTTCACCCAAATGTGACGCATGTACACGACCTTTCACCCGGTTTCATGCAGGTTATTTCACTTGTGCAGAATCAAACATAAGGGTGCACCAATGTAAAGGCTGAACATCAGAGTTGGCACAGATTTGCCCACATGGTAACAACATGTAAACAGTAGTTCAAGAGTGTCACACATGTGGGCCAGGGGCCAAATCTGGCCCGAAAATGCAAAAATTACAGTTGATATTGACACAAATTTTATGTCAGGTTTCACAAACAAACTGGGAAAATATTATCATAATAACCTATATATACTCACAACTCTATTTTTTGTCTTTGTACATGTTTTCATGTAATTTTCCTGTATTTACACAAAAACAGTGTTTCTCAACCTTTTTTGAATAAACACCCATTTTCCTCAGCCTCCTACTGATCCCCCACCATGAAAATTTTCCATTGACATAACATGCTGCTTGATATTGGTACTTATATAGACTACCATACAGACATAACTATGGAGGCATCTCTTCTCAGTGCAGAATTGTGATATTTGTCACATTTCAATAACATCAAGGTCAGATAAATACAATAAATACAACCTGGCCCTTTCAGACTGAAGTCACATTGCAAAATATCAGATATGTATCAGATTTAGGACCACATATGAAAGTGGCCTCGGTTGGATTTTTAAAAAAAATCAGATTTGTGCTTCTCAAACTGTCTTTAACAGTTGGGTTACAGGTGACGTATGGGCAAAAAAAATGAGATTTGTGCCACATTTACCTTCAGTTTGAACATAGCCTTAGGATACCTGAAACCGCATAATTTCCTATTCAATCTTATTCTTTGTCATTTTTTAAAAGTGCTTCAGCAACACAAAACAAGTCATTTCAGGAAATATTCTGAGTCCACACGAAACCACTGAAAACAATGTAGTACAAATGCCAGGCCTGTATGTGGCGTATGCTCTCACAAAAAATGGAGATGATGTGGAGTATGTGCACAGGCTTGCTTAGTTCTACCGGGTCTCATCCAGTATTTCCTCCTCTCTGTGGTAGATCCAAGAACATGTCGTGAATATTGTTGTTATGGTTGATTGTTGCTCATTGTAATGAAAGAGGAGCCGAAGATTTGGATTCAATGTTTCCAATAAGCTCAATAGCTGTTGTAGCACCAGCCCTACTCTGTAGTCCGCCGTTGTTGTTTTTGTTGTGAAGTGGCATCTTGTTTCTGGGATGAAAGGTTAGAGAGGTGGGGCTATGACATTATTGTTTTAGAAAAGTTGCAGTTTGGTTGTACAGATGAAGATGAGAAACAGGCCCTTTTGAATTTATTCACTCTGGGACCCGGTTTCAAATACCTGCAGTTCCAGTGACGTTTCATGTGGATGAAAGGCCTATCCACTGTGGACAGGGCCTTAGTGTTTTATAAGCCTCATATCTAGGAGAAAGGATTCCTGCCTCACCTGGTAAACAAGCATTTAAAGTAAGTTCCAACAAACTTTCTGGAGTCACAAAGGTGAGAGGAAGCCCTTATCTGCACTTAATTTCCTATTTCCATTGTCTCAAGGCAGGAGCAGTTACTTAAAACAGTGTTGCCAGTGAAGACAAAGGTTAAAGACTCATTTAAATGGGCTGGAGGGAAGTGTTGACTCACCCAAATTTGACAAATACACAAATCCTTGTGAAGCTGGAAGTGGAAGATGGGGTCAGATGAGGAAAGGCGTGTGGATTTGGCTATTTTTCTACCTGACATTATTACGTCCTCTGCTCTGGAGATGTTTACTCAGGCTCCCCTGACAAGCCCACAGCGCCACAGTGACTGCTCTGTCATCAGAACAGTCGGCAGCAGTAAATCCCCGCATCGCCTAATAGTCCAGGCATGTTCTGCAAAGCTAATTACAGCTTAAGGGCCCCGTCCGCCCCCATGCTTTCTCCCATCCCTCCCTCCTCAACTTTGGCGTGAATGCAGTCCTAGAATTATGTCCAAGGTTATTGTATTTCGTAAACCTAGCAGGCTCTGCATTTTTATGTCTCACCGGGCTAGCCATTATTTGAAATGTGCCCTTTGAAATCCACAGAGATTTTGTCTCTGACTATTAATGATTTTAATTATTGGTTGCACTAGGCCCTACTGGGCTGCAGAGAACAGTGTGTTTTTTCCTCGCTGCTCCATGACATGAAGGGAGGCTTTGTGAAGCAGATGCAGAGATGTTGAGCCGTCCCTCTGATGTCTCTGTACGACTATTAAGCTGTAACAACTTAATTTCACAGCAGCGCCACACAAGCACTGGACGTTGACGGCGCTTAATGAGTGTTACACTCTTTTCATCCGTGTCAAATTTTATGACAAGCCCCTCTATTTTACTCCATGTCTCGCAGTGCTTTGTGAACATGTAATGATAATTGAGAGGAAAAACAGTGCAGTGCCCAGCTGTGTAGCAAATCACTCTGTCAAGAAGTGAAATTATGAGTGTATGCATATGACTGCATGCATGCACAGAGCTGGTGATGAAAATAATTACCAGATGAAAGTAAATCTGGACATTTTCCGCCACTGTTGCTCAATGTGAGGAAAATATAGGGTTTTGTTTCCTTTAAATGAAGGTATTTTCTTAGTTTTACAGTCTGTTTCATGTAACATATAACCCAGTGTTTGTCAACCAGGTGGTACCACTCCCCAGGGGGTGTGGGGACACTGTCGGGTGGGGTGTTTGGAATGAGAAAGCTAAGAGGGGGGCCCCTGAGACCAAAATGGGGGCCATTAGTCTAAGTATCAATATCAAGCAGCATGTTATGTCAATGGTGAATTTCTGTGCCCCTACCCCCCCACCCTCATCCCTCCTCTGCAAAATGTCACAGAAAATGGTGCGTGGCTTTGTGAAAGCCATGCTAATTATCAAAATAATGTTCTCTTATCTTGTCATGGGTATCACCATGTTGAAATGCAAGTGTTGGACTATTAAGAGTGTTTCTCAATGGGGACAGTACCCCATATAAAGACCCCGTGTAAGCGCAAATTTGTTTTCAGCTGGGTATAGCGTAACCCCCCCCCTTGCTATGCACAACACTTTTACACTCACCGTAATATTACACACCCTGTTTTGTTTTGTTTTTCACACCCTGTTAAGCCTGTTCCTCCATTTCTGCCTAATACACAAAAGGGATGGTGACACAAGTAAACATGAAGAAGTGTAAATGTAATGAATCCTGGTTGGAGGAAAGACCATTCTGAACCTGATCAACAGGAGTGGAAGGGAACATGTTTGAAGTCTGCTGCACCTTCTACAAGAAATCAATTCAACTGGGATCAATCTGAATCGAGGTGTTAGAGTAAAATACATTTTCTAAAATTGTAAGAGTCATGAATTTTTGCCAGTATGGCAGTGAAATAGGTATTAAATTCTGTTCTAAGGAGTCTTAAAAAGTTTTAAAATGAACTTGTAGGAGCCTGATCACACAATCAAAGCAGCTGTTGAATAAATCCTCAGGTTAAATTACATAAACATATTCATATTTGTTGGATAAAAAACTTCATTTTCACTTTAATTCTTACAACTTGAGGAACAATCAATACTGTAGATATTTCCTGATCTCTGCGATTGATTAGGTGCAGAGGATGTGGTCCTACCTGACAGTCACTAATGTTTCTACTGTAGAGTTCAGTGTTTGTCACTGGACCTTTTCTCTGGTTTCTACTGTCAGTCTGAGATGGGTTTTACCTGAGTAAAGGTGAGCTGGTTGTTGGGTGCTAGCTAACTGCAGGACTGTGCTGTTCTAACACAGACGTTGCTGTGTGGCGTTTCCATCTGCACTGGTTATTGTGGGCATGTTTGTGTGTTTCCAGGAGCTCTTTGAGCCGACTGCATGTGCTGTCTTTTATCCAGGATAAATGCCACAATCCTCTGTCACTGGCACAATAACACTTAAAGCCTGTTCTTCATTCTTATGCTCTACAGCGACTGAGCCGGGCCAGAACAGTTCTACCAATGTTTACTCTCCTACCACTAACACTTCTTTCCCTCTCCTCCTCTTGTTTATGTATGACTGGCTCTGTGTTGTCTCCGTTTCTATTCATACCCCTGCTCTTGCGTCTCTTCTGTGCTTTGCTGCCTCTGATTCGGTGTTTTCTGTCTCTGACTCCTCACCAGTCAGGGGGATTCAGACACAGACTCTGAGCTGGAGGATCGGGTGGATGGGGTGAAGTCCTGGTTGTCCAAAAGCAAAGGTTCAGCCAAGAATCTCTCCGATGACGGCAGCCTCAAGAGCTCCAGGTTAGTAGCAACACAGCAGCTGCTATTATTATCCCTTCAGTAGCAGTCTGCACGGACATTTGACTGCCTTTGGACACAGCCCATCTAGATAAAATAGTTCACATGATCCACCCCAGAGGAAATAAAGCCATCTCAGCAGAGTGCTTTTGCTGTTACTTCAATGTATTTTCAAGCTGCTTTGTCTTTATTGTTATCCGCTTGGTGGAAAAGGGGCTATTTTTTCCTAAACGCAAACCACCTCCATGGTAGATTTATTGACATGCCCAGTGGCCAGCTGGCATCGTCTACCTGAGCCGCTCGCTCAGATTAATGGATGTGTCTGCCAGCTGACAGCTTCGATTGCCCCAGATTTGTCTCTTTACCAGAAGATTTAACTTTCCCCCCCTGAGCTGAGCCACTCCCAACTTTAAAAAAAAAAAAAAAACTTTCAGAGTTTTTAAATCTCTCTTAGCAGAAGTCCCCACAGACACACTGACTCACTCCAGATAGAAACCAGTGCCACTTAGAACCGAAGCTTTCAAGTCCATCTGCCAGTTACATTGATCTGAGAGCACAGGGGAATTCAGTCATTAAGAACAAACAGACCAGCAAAAACAGGCACCAAGGAAAAGACATCAAACCTACAGTATACACACAACATTAGGCACCGTGATCCAACACGCCTTTGGACTCCCTCAGTTGATACTGCAGTTTCTGAAGATCCAAATGATGTGATCCAGTGTTAAACACAGATCCTGGTCTGGTACTGTGGACTTTCTGTCAAAGCTGACAATGAACGGCCTGATTTCAAAGATTAACAATAATGGTGCATCATGGCGCAGTGGTGAACACTGGGTCCAATGCCAACTTTGGCCCATGGGTTTTCCGTTTGGATTTTCACAGCCCAAAACCAATTCACCCCTAGGCCCCCCCCCCTACTCC
>JAPTGZ010000006.1:5570970-5582636 GCA_029814645.1 Fowleria isostigma
AATCTAGAATTTTATGAACATCTACATGATTAGTAAATTAAATGTTGGAAAATACCAGATTTTTATTGAAAAAAACAAAACAAAATGCAGAAGATAATATTATAATAAATGGCAATGAACTACTTCAAGATGGTTAAATGTAGAGAGAAGTATATTTTGGAAGTGCCACAGATGTCACACTGGGTCCTTCTGGGTTAATGTAACTGAGGTTGAAATGAAGTTAAGTTGTTGAGTCAGATTGTGTTTTTGGTCAATACTGGAGAGTTCTGCTGCTTCACCACTAGATGTCACCAAACGTCACAACAAAACTGATTATTCAACATTTTTATTCAGTATTTATCACAATTATAGTTTAACATTGTAGTTAAAAGCCTAAATTTAATTTAGGATTAATTTCCTATGAGAACCAAATGTTTTGTACATTTATGTAAACTGGGAAAAAAAATCATTTTGACTCCGCGTGTCATGCAGCAGTAATTTTAAGTATTTTTACCCCAAAATTTTATTTCTGTCAATTGTAACATGTGTCATGTAAAATGTAACATATATTTAAGCACCAGTATTTGCTGAACCATCCAACATATAATAGAAAATGAAATAATATAATATTTATAATATGTTAAACATAATAACAACCTGTGGCGAATGTCAAATGTATCATAAATTCAACTATCAATAAGATGAACAAATAAAAGTAATAAAATAAACAATAAATAAATACGCCAAATAGATTAAATTTATATTGGTTGAGCTTGCCAAACTATTTGTGAGTAACTTTACACAAATCTAACATGCACAGAAAACAAAATATCTGTACAACACACCTGTATCTGTACCATATGGACTAAAAAAAATTTTTTTTATAAATAATTAACAAAAAACGACAAACCAGCTTCATAGATTGGATAAAATTGTCAAAAATAATGTTCATGGCTGGTACTAAATAAGTAAAGACAATTACAGATAATAAGTCACCAGCATAATGACAACACTGTATGACAAGACAGCAATTTCTTGAAACTTTATGGACCTTGTGCAACCTCTAAATCAATTCAGAATTGTATGAAATTTTACTGGTTAGTTTTGCACATGTGATTCTCTAATGCCGTTGGTTTTTCCTAATCTGTTTACATGTTAAATGCATTTCCAGGACTTTGAACAGATGTGACTTTATCAGTAGGGAAGCCAAAGTCATGTGTTGAGTTGTATAAATGTGATGGGGGTGAGGTTTAATAGGTTTCCTTCTTCCTACTCCTTTTTGAACAGTACATTTTGAATTTGTTTTGATATTACTAGTGTACATGGTATTTGCTATATTGTCTTAATTATATTTTAATTTATTTACTCTGTTATCAAATTTCTTGTACACCTTAAATGGTTTTGTTTGGTCTTTTTTTTTTTTTTTTGCTTAAATAAATGAATGAATGAATACAGGGTTCAAATCAGTGAAAATTTTACTTTTATTTTGTTGCATGTTATGTTGGACCCCCATATTGGGTTAAAGTTATTTAGTTAAACACAGAGACTATTGAACAGGAAACGTGTCCCCGTGGCACCGCTGGATCTGTTCCTACACTTCTACTCTGTTGTATTTTTTTCTGTGTTTATTCTGCGTCGTGGGGCCTTAGGGTTTTGTCATCTCAGTTTTCCGTGTGTGATGTACAGACAAACCGACAATAACGCTGACTTTGACTTTGAAACCGTAGAGTTAGTTTCCCCTTGAGCTGTCCTCTTTGCTGATGAAATGCCGGTGTGGTTGTGAACATGTGTCTGTTTGGACTCAGGTGCCAGATGCCATCAAGTCCCAGTACAGGAGCCCCCCCCCCATGCTGCTGCCCGCAGGCGTGCGACAGTTGGAGTTGGTCTGTAGCAACGTCCCCGAACACCAGCCCTCAAAGCACTTCAGCACAGAGGCCGAGCAGCAGGAGGTGGGTGTCACGACAGCACCCAAAACACTCACATGTAACACTGAGCCCGTTTACATCCACACCAGTACCGCCATCATGATCCAATTATTCCAGTGATCATGTAAACAGGATAATGCGATCGGCTTTATCCAGTAGCAGTAATCTGATTAAGAGAAATCAGATCAACACACCTAGATTTCTCCCCAATACTCCGATGTCTTCATGCATGTATACAGGTTAATCTGATTTATTTTATTTTTTTAAATCTCTGCATGCATCAGAATTACTGTGTAATAAAAACAGTGACTTTTAAAGCATCTTCTGCAAGAATAAATAAATATCACTAATCAAAAATATTCAACATTATTTCCATAAATGTATGTTTAACTCAGTGGTTCCCAACCTTTTTGACTTGTGACCCCAGACTTTCAAAACTGTCACATTTTTTTTTATAAATCTAGATGTAGATTACTGCACAAAGTGAGAACTTTATTTTCTAGGTCAGGATATGTACAGTCAGTGGAGCTTTTATTTCCAAGGATGGAATGAATGATGAAATGATGAAAATTTATACTGAACAAACAATCAAGATCAATCAAGATATGCCTTTACAGATATTATATCCTGCATTTTATTTGAATTTGATTTTATCAGGAAAGGTGTATGGTGTTTTAGTTATAAAGATATATATTTATTGGATCATAAAATAATATGTAATTAAAACATTTTTTTTTTTTTTTTAATCAATTACTAGAAATTTCAGGTGACCCCACGCAGGGTTCCGACCCCAAGGTTGAAAAATACTGGTTTAACCCTTTCATGCATGAGTTATGGAACCTTAGTCCAGATATTTTTCCTGAGTATTTTTATTCCTCTTGATGCATGAAAAAAACAATGTGATCAAGATTTTCTTTTATTTTTTAAGGAGTTGCATAAATATCCACTCAGCTGGACATCATGCATTTTATTTTTGAAGCAAAGAAACATATATTTAAAATAAAACCATGCAATAATAATGTTTTTAATGCAACTAATCTAATGTTGTGTCACATTTTAACATACTCTAATACTAGTTATTACTCACTTCATGGAGATAAAATGCAAAAAAAAAAAAAAAATTGTCAAAATAAAAGCTGTTAATTACAGTCTAATAACAATTAACAATTGATTTATACTAAACCATATTACTGCAGATGAGGTTTGCAGTAATGGTATGAATGCCAGTGTATTATGGGATGGTGCATAAGCGTCCACTGTGTTGGCTGATGTGGAACTAAAACAACAAAACCCATGAATATACAAGAGAATAGCTGGAGAATAACTCACTGTGGTGACCACTGTGCATGAAGGGGTTAACTCATCACAACCCAGTGCTACTTTTGTGGCAAAAATGACCCCTGATGCTCCTCCTCCTCCAGTTTCTTGCAAGTTGCTGCTTGACTTTTGTTCTTTCTAGAGAAAGGTATTCTCAAACAGCGGACATGTTCTATGACGTTTCATTTTTATTTTCAGAAGCCGTTATCCAGACTGGATCGGCCCAGTTGTGTGACTAAATCTGATTCGATCTTCCGCAAAATGCCAGATCAGATCAGGACATTCCTAGTACTGACTGTGACAGGCCTGTTCACGTCCCTGTTGGATAAACAGCTGAGACCCCTGAGACATTATTTCAGTGAAACAGGTTTGCTGTGAATTTGGTCCCAGTAGTTTTAGTTTGTTTTTTTTCTAAATCAGTCCAGCTGCTTTTTGACACATGGTTGAGCTCTATAAAACAGTTACAAGGTCAAAAAAGAGAAAGAAATAAGCAACAAAATGATCAAAAACATCCAAAGTGATCAATAAAATAAACAAAAATAAACAATAAACCAACAAAATAAGTAACAAACAAAGTAGGCCAAAAAAAACGGAGCAAAATTGAAGAAAAGTAATAAAATAAAAAAACATAATGTAAAGAAACTAACAAAAAAAAGCAACTAAATGAACAAAAACAAAGAAAAATCTACAATGTAATAAATAACATGAAAAAAATAAAACAATTTTGAATTGTGAAGAATTGTGTCCCACTAGTTTTAGTTTTGAGCATGTTTTTTCTAAATCAATCCAGCTGCTGTTTTGACACTCGGTTAACTCCATAAAATGGTTACGTGGCTAAACTTGAATAGATCCCGTGAATCACCGGAGGTTTAACCGTTTGTTGTCGGAGCAGCAAAGTTGATCTCAATGTCATTTTAATGTAGACACTTAGAACATTGGATTTTCTGTAAAATAAGCAACAAAATGAACAAAAATTGCCAAAATGCTCAATAAAATGAACAACAAACCAACAAAATAAGTAACATGAACAAAATAAGCCACAAACTGAACAAAACTGACAAAAGTAATAAAATACTAAAAACCAAAATATAGAATAATAAGCAACTAAATGAACAAAAACAAAGAAAAATTTACATTATAATGAACAGGAAAAAATACAAGCATTTAAATTTGGGCCCAGTTTAATTTTGGGCTATTTAATCGGTCCAGCTGCTTCTTAACATCTGGTTAATTCCATAAAGCAGTTTAATGATCAAAACTCAGTAAAAATGGCCAAAAGATAATTGCAAATCACTGCAAACACTGGAAACAACAGGAAAAGCAAAAAAAAATCCAAAACATAACAAAACACAAGAAAAATGGTGTATAAAAAAAAAAAAAGCCCAAACCGTTGTCCACAGGAGGCAAAGGGTGAACTGAGCATGCTCAGATCTTTATGGGAAGAACAGGGTTTATTCTATCAACCCAATTGGACAATTAACTATTGAGGAAACAGTTGAATATATATGATATTTAAATTAAATCATCCATTCAGAATGCTCACCACAGACACGTCAAGGGGTTAAAGGGTTCAAAACCGTTGCTGGTCTTGTGTTGATCCGTCCTTTGCTGTTTTCCTCAGTGGCTTCAGGACGTCATCGCCCTCCAGTGCAGCATCATGCGCCACCTGTCCATCAAGCAGAAGACATCAACTACGACAACGTCAGCTGACTGGGACATAGAACAGAAAGCCTCCGCCAAGTCGCGTGAACCAGCAGACATGAAAACCCACACCTCTTTAGGACGGACTTCCTCCCCCGACTCCTGCTCTAAACCCTGCAGTACACCCACGGACCTCCAGGGGGCGGCGCTGGGGGTCTGTAAATGCACCATGACGCCCTGCCAGAACTGTCGGAAGCCCAACGGCCCTGTAGCAAAGGGGAGTCCGCCTCCCAAAGCCAACGGTCCCGTAGATTGTCACAGTGCCTCGGAGTCCTGCAGGCAGGCGGAGCTACAGCACAGACTGAAGCCCCTCCCACTCCCAGGTCCCCTCCCCCCAGACTCGGCACCCATCACAGGGATGCTCAACCACATAGGACAGGAAACGGTTAAGAAGGAGCCAGAGAGCACGACGGACATGTGCACTCAGAAGAAGTGTCCCACTGCCCCGACGATATGGCCCCACACAGACCAGCAGAACCAGAACCACCGGAGCCAGGAGCCCAGTCTGAGCACCGAGGAGAAACCATCCATCACCAGCAGCGCCCACGCAGGCACAGCGGCCAAAGGCAGCCAGGAGCACCGCCCACCACCACCCAGTCCAGGTAAGCCAGTCTAGAACCACTCAGTCCAGGTAACCCAGTCTAGAACCACTCAGTCCAGAACCACCCAGTCTAGTATCACCCAGTCCAGGTAATCCAGTCCAGAACCACCCGGTCCAGGTAACTGATACACACACTAAAGGGTCAATGAACAGGGACATAATTGGTGATCCTCAGCCTGCTGTCCCCACATGCCTAGAGGAGGGGTCAGCAACCTGTAGTAAAGTAAAAGTAAAACATGTTTAATTTTTTTGTCACTCAATAAAATAATGGCAAAGGTTTAAAACGTTAGTTCCATTTCTTAGTGGATGAGGTTAAAAACTGTTTTTCTGATTAGTGATGCGTTGGTCATGAACATAACAAGTGAATGACAGGAGCTGGCATTCTGTGGAAGCTCCTCCTACCGCAAGTTGATACTCTACTCTGCATTTATACATGTCCAAGACACACCCACCTGTACCCACATACACAGTAACTCACTTTTAAGGGCTTTATTTTTGGCTAAAACGCATACCAGCAAATAAATCTCCAATATGTGCTGCTCTATGGTGTCTTTGGCCGGAGGTAAACAGAGGTGAACTCCCTTCAAAATAAAGTAAACTGGATGTGGATCACCAACGACCAAATTAGATGATCTTCATCATTAAATGTCCTGTCCTGACAATTATTTTCATCCATTAGTCGTCTTTTATTTTTTCACTTCACATGTTTTTGCGGGTTACCTGTGGATACTTGAGCCGGTGCAGGACTCTGATACAGCATTAAGGTCACAAATGACAAATGCAGTGTTTGTTCATTTTAGTTGTCAAAAAGGGTTTGTGGCTCCCTGTGGGGTTTTTTTTTGTTTGTTTTTTTTTCCTGTGGGAAATGGGTCCAAATGGCTCTTTGAGTGTTGAAGGTTGCCGACCCCTGGCCTAGATAGATGGCACTGACCACCACAGACTCGTAGAACATCCTGAACATTGTCTGGCAGATGAATGACCTCAGGAAGTAGAGACGTTTTTGGCTCTTTTTGTAGAGTACTAATGTGTTGTTGTGTGCTCAAGGAGTTCATGAACAAGGTTTAGGTTTACTGTAAAGCACATGACGAGATGAGGAGTTGACCTTTATGCCAAAACAGCTCCCCCTGGTGGTCTCTAGACAGAAGCCTCCCCAGTCAAATGGTCATAGTTGACTGATTGTGTGTTGTCTCTGCAGACATAAAGGCTGGTCCTGTTCCTGGATTACTGCCCAGCTCCCTCTCATCCATCACTGACCTGAAGGAAGGGTTGGACGGCGAAAGGGGTAAGTGTATCCACCCTGTGTCCACATATGTCCACCCCCATATACACTCTGTGTCCACCCCATATCAATGTTGTGTACCCTGTGTCCACCCCATTTACACCCTGCGTCCACGTGTCCCCCCCATATCGATGTTTCCACCTTGTGTCCACCCCGTATTGATGTTTCCACCCTGTGTCCATCTGGTGTCCATGTGTCCACCACCTGTTCAGCCTGTGGCCACAGTGTGTCGGCGTTTCCACCCCACATCCATGTGTCCACTACGTGTTGACATTTCCACCCCATGTCCACCTGTGTCCACCCCGTATTGATGTTTCCACCTCGTGTCCATGTGTCCCCCCTGTGTCCACATGTGTGTGTCCCCCGTGTCCACATGTGTGTCTGTGTCTCTGTAACTCCGTAACCGTGGAATCGTCTCCTGTAGGCATCGAGCTGGACAAGTTGGACATAGAGATGATCAAACTCTTGGCCTGGCAGAGGATTCAGCAGCTGTTTCCCCCCAAAGCGCCCAGCACCTCTCCTCCACCTCTACTTCCTCCTCCTCCTCCTCCTCCTCTTCTTCCTCCTCCATCCGTCGGCTCCACCCCCAAAGCGCCGTCGCCGCCCCCTGACAGTAAGTTGGTGCCTGAGCCGCTGCAGGTTTCTGGTGGTGCAGAGTTGGACCGGTGTGGTTCATTGTGTTGTCCTCCCCCAGGCCAGAGGAAGGTGCAGGCCCGGGCCGTCTTCTACCCTCTGACGGGAAAAGGCCCCGCCGTCAGCATGTGCTACAGGACGTTGTATATTGGATCAGGTAGGACACCGTCAGCCCGTCACAGTCTCATCACCACGGTGAACTCTGTCGACTTTATACATGATGGAACCAGAGAAACTGGTCCAGCCCAGTGGGATCTGCCCCAGAGTTATAATCATTAATGAAAAGTAACACAATAACAAAAACTAACAATCCAAGAACATTTTCTGTGACTGAAATAAATAAAAACGATAATCAAAAAAAACCAAAAAACTGTAAGTAACTGAAAATGTTGTGTGTTTACAAAACTAACTAAAACGTTCTGAGATTACAGACAAAATGCCTTTTGTTTTTGTCAGTTCATAAGCCTTTTACATCGGTATGAAATGGATTTGTTTCACTCTAGCAGTAACTGAATACATTTTTTTTTTTTATGGTATCCTTTTTTGAGTTTAATTACATACTACTTCAGTTTTTTTGAATCCTGCACTTGACAACCCAAAATATGAAATAAAATAAAATAAAATTAATAAAAAGTAAAGTAAAACAGTATTTGGAGAAAAAGGAAAACTAACAAAAACTAGCACTCACTCTAAAAAGTTATTAAAACTAACTGAATTACCAAAAAAAAATCAAAATGAAATAAAATTAAACTATAATTAAAACGCAAAACTATTATAACCTTGATCTGCACGGGCTGGACAAGTCAACAAAGGACATAAGAACTCCGAAATATTAACAACTTCAATTTTTTTTCTGTTTAGTACAAAAAAAATTAAAATTCAATTGCTGTGAGAAAATGTTTACATTCAAAAACTATCCTTAACCTCTTGAGACCCAGGAAAGGAAAAGTTTAGGCTCTTTTTCATTAAAGCTGTGGATGACTTTCATCACCAGTCTTTCATCAAATCTGTAAAACCCAAATCATAGCAGAAGTATCATGAATCTGTAAGTCTGTGATTCCACACCTGAATCTCATCCATCACAGTGAACAGTTTAGAAGCAAACTCCACCATAAACAAGTCAGGGTGTTTACAAACATAGCCGTCAGTGACTCATGCATTTTCGGAAATTTGTCGTGGCATTGCATTGTGGGAAACGGAGTTCTGCACAGAGAAAACCCCGCTGGTTTTTGCTTGGTCGTCATGTTTGTTGTTGCTGCTACTGCGGCTGCGTGGAGCTCCGCCTCCCATAATGCATGCAACAAAATTCCAAAAATTTACCTTAATATAAAGTTTATATTTATGTCCATATAATTTAGAAACATCAATATTTCCTTGAAGTTTAATGGTAGATTTGTCTTCCTCAGTGAGATGTGAATGTGACCCTCTGACAACAGCAGGAAGGGAATTTCTTGGTCCCAATGTTATAGAAAATGCTCATACAGTGGTCCCTTGTTTATCGTGGGGGTTCCGTTCTAAAAATAACCCACAATAAGTGAAATCCGCGAAGTAGAGTCAGCTTTATTTTATACAATCATTCTATATGTTTTAAGGCTGTAAAACCCCTCACCACACATTTTATACACTTTTCTCACACAGACATTAACATTTTGTCACATTTCTCTCTTGTTTAAACACTCCAAGTTCAAACCTTAGATTTTCAAAATTAAGTCCAGTATTATTAATAGTGACTCATGCGTATTTCACATCCTCTGACCGTGCGTCTGTCGTCATCCTGTCCCCTCTGTAGCGTCTTACAATGGTCTAGTTGTGGACACTTCCAACCCTTTTTACATCCTTGTTCACATTTATCGCTGCTGTCGTCCTTATGCTATTTTCCTCCTTCTTTATGAAACAAACCGAACATTCATTTATTCCACAATGGCGCCTACAGCCGTGGAACTTCTCCCTTCCTCAGCATGTCCAGGTCTGTTTCATAAAACAGGTTTAAACTCTGAGTCTGTTAACCCTGAGTTTACCTCATTTTAGGGTAAATGTCAGTTTTTTGGTATAATATTGGAGATACAGACACTTGAGTAACTGTATGTAGGGCAGTCATAAAGTGTGCGTACTTAATCATTTATCTGTAATATTATTGTGATTCAAACGATTACATTTAAACTTACACATTGACCTGAGCACCAGTGTTCTCCACGCCGTCTCCCTCTCTCTTCAGCTGCTTCAGTGATGCGCTGTTTAATAAAAACACATTCAAATTTGCTGTGCGAGCGCATTCAAATTTCCACTTCTAGCGGGGATGAAAAAACGCAGCCCTCCGGTTCCCCGTTGCCATGGTGACTCATCGAATATGAGCTCCATTGATGCTGTCGTGGTGCACACGCTTAACTCCAGGTGAAACTACTCCTAGTTGATCAAACTAACTCAAATCAGCTGTTCTGGAACCGACACAGCACGGAAGAGAATGATTGACAATCAGGACGCAGAACACAATGTGCGTTCATACGCTGGAGGGAAAAAAAAAAGCATGCAAAATTGCACTAAAAAAATCCGCGAAACAGCGACACCATGATATAGCGAGGGACCACTGTATTCCTAGACTTATTCTCTTAAACTCTGGGACCCAGTCTCGCCTAGAGGATTTATCCCAATAATAAAACTATAACAACACTCTAACATTAGTCATTATTATTTTGTATCCCAGACCTCTGTTAGAAGAGAAACACCTGAATTCAACGCACCCACATACTTTTAGAATAAGGATTTGAGAACTAAAATCCTAATGAAACCCATTGTAAGTTGTAAGTTCTGTGTGGTGCAACACTCAGACCGACCTGAAATAGAAGCAGAATAAAGGAATAAAACATGTCGATGTAGAGCAGTGTGTCATGTGACCGGTACTGACGGTTTCCATTGGTCTTCCTCAGGTGCTGACATGGATGTGTGCCTTACAAACTACGGTCGTTGTAACTACGTATCGGGGAAACACGCCTGTATTTTCTACGACGAGGTCAGTGGTGTGTTGTTATTATTTGTGTGTACTGTGACGGCGCTGTGGTTCAGGCCTAACGTGGCGTTGTGCGTTTGTGTCCAGAACACCAAGCATTACGAGCTGCTCAACTACAGCGAACACGGCACCACGGTGGACAACGTCCTCTACTCCTGCGACTTCTCTGAAAAGAGCTCGCCGTCGCCACCCGGTGGACTGGTGGCCAAAGTCCAAGGCATCATCCGTGAGTAACTCCAGCGTAAACGGCTTCACATTCATCAATCAAATGGACGAAAACTGGGGCGTTTGAAGTAAACTGTGCTTAAGTCCAGTCAGACCCAAGCATTAGATGTCCGTTATCGACTCAAAGAAAAAATATTTGGACACTGATGTGATCTAGAACCGTAAGATATGTTAAGAAAAATGACTGTTATGACTGTGAGGAAAGTCAAAAAAACAGAAATAAAAACCTAAACCTGTGAGTTATGGGTTTGTTTTTCCCCAGGATGGAATAGATAAGAGGAAATGGATGTTTAAGTGCTTTTCTAAGGGTTTTCAGTCATCCTCAGTAAAGGGATTTCTGTAATGTAAGGCAATAGAGTAACTGACTGGAATGAATCTGAGATAGAGAACCCAAAATCTGAACATTAGACAAATGACATCGGCAGTCGATTTTCCATTGACCCTCAAATTGGACAGAAAAATTCTGTCAATACTCAAAAGTTTTTGTGCTGCCAAGAGGAGGTTTTTCAGACATAGTGGAATTGATATACTGCACAAAACTGCAACAGAAAGATCTTTTTGCACAACCAGAGTCATGTGAACAAAAAAAGAATTACATGTAGATGGATGTTACAATAAGTGAAGAAACAAAGTTTAAGACAAACCTGGTGCAGGATGACCAGACCCACGAGGAACCAATCATTTTAAATTTCGTACGGGACAGATTCAAAACAACAGAGATTTATGTTTGTCCACTGGTTTATGGAATGAATTCTCCTGATAGCTGACATAAACAAATCATGAGAAAAGTTTTGTGAAATTATATATATATAAATTTATATATGTATTAATTGAGTGAAATTATATGTAAACATTTCTATACATATAAATTTAGGGAATATTACATACACAAATGTATTAACGTATACATTTTGAAAAACTACATAGAAAAATGTATATGTATAAAAGGAAAAATTTACATACATAAATTTATGTATGTATAAATTAGGAAAATTGTACATA
>JAPTGZ010000006.1:5650487-5661517 GCA_029814645.1 Fowleria isostigma
CACATATAACACTAATAATATTTATCATTATTATTATTATAGATGAATGAGCAGGTGTGAGGGTTTGTCTAACGGGGACATCCAACCTATAATGTTGTATGGAATTGGCCTCTTCTAATAAAGCAGGATTTAGTGCAGATGTGGTAACCCCAGTCCTGGAGTGCCCATGTCCTGCATATTTTAGATATTTCCCTCTTCCACACACCTGGAAGCCATTACATCATTATCAGACTTCTGCAGAGCTGGATGATGAGTTGATCATCAACTGAACCAGGTGTGCTGGAAGAGGGAAATATCTAAAACATGCAGGACACTGGCCGTCAAGGTCCAGATTTGCCCACCCCTGATTTAGCATCTGCTTTACATTCCGATCATTCAGTTCACACAGTTGTAACAGAAACTCCAAATGAGATGAACCAGAGGATGGAAAGGAACGGTGACTAATGTATCTGTTACGCGGAATACCAACAAAAAAATAATGGAATAAAATGCAGAAAAATAGAAACAGAATGAGGGCGTAGCTGACAGGGTTAAACTATTGGGGATAAATCGACTGTGAATGGGCTCACATGAGCAAAAATAGAATCACTATTGAATTAGTCACTGTTCACTGATGCATGTGGTGGTTCACTGTGTCATCACCATATGGTAGTTAGTACACAAGTTAGTATACTACTAACAACCTGTTAGCCTCTTTATATGCAGCCAGTTGTTCTGTTGTTTCTTGTGTTTGGACTTAAATGTGTTTTGTGAGGCCACATTGACCTTGACCCTTGACCTCTAAAACATTGCACTTCATCCTTTAGTTTTAATATTCATTTTGAAACATTGTGTGACACCAGTCCAATCAGGTTCATGCTGTCTACTGAAATACTACAGGTGTAGCTAAAACATGTAAAGGTAAAAATCTACTTTTTAACCCTAGAACACTATTGCCGGGTGATTTTCACCCGATTTTCATGTTAAACCAATGGGACTAATTTTAGCGATAGTGTTCTAGGGTTAAAAATCTGTTTTACACAAAAGAAAAGGAATCTTTATATTGTGTGATGCAGTTCCTGTGATATCAATATTTTAAATGTATTGAGGACTGACCAGCAGACACACTACCCTACGGAGATTCATCTCAAAAACTCCTGAAAATGTACATCATTTTATCTCCGAAAATAGAACAATTGCTCAACCCTAACCCTAACCCTAACCCCTGACCCTAACCCTGACCTTAACTGGTCTAAATAACCTAACCCTGACCGTAACCCAAACCCTTGACTTTATCGTCTTCTGTATGTTCCTCTTGGTCCAGGTTCACATCACGGTCATGGACAACAACGATAACGCTCCCATCTTCTCCCAGCCAACATATGACATCACCATTGCTGAGGACACACCCCCAGACACTGAGGTGGTCCAGGTCCTGGCTTTGGACCGGGACGAGCATCACCGGCTGACCTACTCTGTGCAGAGCTCCATCGACCCTGGCAGCATGCGTCTGTTCCGCATCCATCCGACACTAGGCACCATCTACACCACCCAGAGACTGGACCACGAGGCCTGTGCCCAACATATCCTCACCGTCATGGTAACGCCAATGTCTCTGCCTCTGCCATGTCCTACCTCCACCCTCACTGCTCACCTTTTAATGCTGCGTCTGCTCCACAATATTTAGGTTGTTGGACATTTGATATGGAGTAGAAGTTTATTATTGAATGCATCTTAAAGCAACACCACATAACCTTTGGTTGCAGGGTCCCCTAAAGTCAAGGAATGGTATTATCTGTAACAACTGTTGTAAAATCTCTATTTCTGTAATACTCATACATTTGTTGACAAACCATTGATTCTGGTAAACTTTCTCAGGCAAGACAAGAGATCTACTGATATAAATTTACTAGGGTCTTCCTCAGTGAGGCACAATTTAAATCACCCAATATATTCATAGGGGGGGGCGCCTATGGTGAGATAGTCTGCAATCTCTGCACAACATCAAATACAGGAGGCAGAATCGGCATTGAGTGAACCTACAAGACACTTAATAAAAGCTGAGGGAACTCCTGGGGTAGGAAAATGGGTGCAATGACACTGACAATAGTTCATTGTCTGGTGTCCAGATGTGTTCTCTGATAGTAACAGAGTTACAGTATTGTTCATTCATTCATATACAGACAGACCCCACCTCCCTGTGTTTTACTTCATCATTGCGGTTCAGTCGGACAGGGGTCCCGAAGCCCACAATGGTGAGATCGAAGTTGTGATCCTGTTCAATGAGCCATGTCTTGGTGAAAGCCATGACATAACAGTCAGTGAAATCCTTTTGGAAGTGAACATTCCCCTGGAGTTCATCTCCTTTATTCCTTAAAAACCAACGTAAAACCTCAAAAGCCAGAACACCAAACTCCTTACTGCTGGTGACTTTGTGCCCATCAATTGTGTGATGTATCAATGACGTATGCCGAAAAGCAGTCAAATTTTGTAGTTCTTTTTGTGTAGGGGGCCACACCCGAACCCAGAAGTTGTATAGAGCCAGTGCAGGCAATACATAAAGTATAATTGAACCTATTGTGAGTTGTTGTACCACCAAAATGATCTGGAAAATCTAGTTTGAAGGCTGAAAAAGTCTGAAGTGTTGCTTTGACATGGAGGAGAAGCTTATTAATTTTAATGTCAAATGGCGACAGTTCCATTCAAAAGCATAATCATGTTATCAGAAGAGCGCCTTAAGATACTTGCATTAAACTTATACTGTGAATGCATCTCAACGTTTTATATTATAGATTGAAAGCATAATTAGGAAGGACCTTTTTACAGATCTACAACCAATTGCAGTGTGTATTCAAATGTTCTGCTGGATGATTTCACAGATTTATTTTCATAGGTTTCTTGGGGTGATATATTGTACAGCCTTGTACAGTTATAATATCTGAGTATTTTCAGATATAAATATGAATGTCATAAGTTTTACACAACA
This sequence comes from Fowleria isostigma, assembly GCA_029814645.1. Classification (NCBI taxonomy): domain Eukaryota; kingdom Metazoa; phylum Chordata; class Actinopteri; order Kurtiformes; family Apogonidae; genus Fowleria; species Fowleria isostigma. Next base: position 5,653,453 of record JAPTGZ010000006.1, read on the forward strand.
ACAATCCAATGTAAATTACAGGGCAGTAACTTCTGCCCCAAGGGGCACACTCTCTCTATGACCCTCTAACACTTAAGGCCATTAGCATATGGACTAACACCCACACAGACCAATTCCCCTGCAGGTTCATAAGTCTGGTTCCCCCCACTAGTTTTTAGAACTGAAGAAGTCTCTTGGATGAGAGTTGAAATGTTTTCAAAAGAGCTAAACCAGTCCAGAAGAACTACTAAGAAGAACCACGACCTGGGCAACTGAGAACCTACACAGATATAAAGACCTCTTTTACTGCACATCCTGGCAACAAAACATTTGCACCACCTTATACACTTTAAGTGAGGAAGATGAGAAAACTGAATTTTAAACGTCCATATAAAAAAAGTGAAGATTTTACACTTCACACATGACACCTGCCATCCTGACCTTACCCTTCTGTTCACACGACTAGCAAACCTAGAGTAATATAGAAAAGGATAAAATAAAATTAAAAAAAATACTGACCCTGCCATGCAGATACTGGTACTGTTAGGGTGTGGTTTGTTCACTATTACCTATCATGCCTCGCTCATAGTCGTCTTATGGCTTTGTCTTTGACTTGGATGGATTTCTGCCTTTAAAGTACCAGAGTCCTGCACAGGTCCACTTTTCCAAACCCGCACCTGCCCATAATCATTTAGTTTTCACGATTTCTCATTGTTAATCCCCTCACATAGCTTTACAGACCATTATATATGCCATCTTTCCGTCACCAGAATGCACACATTTCATCTACATCATCACTGTTTACTGACAGTAAAAGGGTTTATAGGGCAGTAACTGTCAGCAGAATCTTCCACTGTATTTGGCCAAAAGGGATTAAAAGTTCACAGCCCGTTATGTTATTTCTAAATGTTTTACATGCATGAATACTTTGACTGTTGATTTGTAACTGCAATAATGGAGAACGAAAATCCTCCCTTTGCATCTTTCTTCTGCAGGTGAAGGACCAAGAGTTTCCTTACAGAAAGAACCTGGCTCGTGTGCTGATAGAGGTTGAAGATATAAACGACCATGTCCCCATCTTTACCAGTGCTTTGTATGAAGGCTCCGTCTACGAGTCAGCAGCGGTGGGATCTGCTGTGGTGCAGGTCACTGCCCTGGATAAAGACAAAGGCGCCAACGCAGAGCTGCACTACTCCATAGAAGCAGGCATGCACCACCAACCACCAAACACATCGTCTCTGTCAGAGCGAGGAATTAGTTAAAAATAATTCAATGCCTTCATTATTTTTGGCTTCAGTACTGATGCCAGAACAATACTTGTGCCAATACCAATTAAAAAAACAACTACAAAAAAACAAAAAAAATATGACATAAAGCTGTTTGTATGATGCTGCTGCTGAAAAAAAAGTCAACAGTGAGTTGCTGGTAGCTGCAGATATCCGAACACAGCTTTAGAAATGTTAAATGTCACTATAAGAAGTGTAAAAATATTTCAGAATTTATCAGGAACTTCTGATGGATTAAATTAAGTGTTTAAGTAAGTATTAGCGTCACATTTTTGTATAACATTATGTTACACAAACAAACAAAAAAGCATTTACAAGCACAGACACAGGTACAAACATGCAGCATGTATACAGACACACGAGCATTATTAGGTATTGATATTTAGTTCTGAGTGACTATGTGTTTTTGGATATTTAACAGTATTTCGTTTTATATACAGGGTTCACATAGGGTCTTAAAACATCTTAATAGTCTTCAATTTACAAATCTGCATTTAATACCTTAAAAAGTCTTTAAAAGGTATTATATTTTATATGGTAGGTTGTAGTTCTTTTTCCATAAACTTGCAAAATGTCTGAGCCGCTAAGAAAGTAATGTTAGTCGACTCAGTTCCACCTGTTCTAACCCAAAATTTATATTGAAATTAGGAACCAGTTATTGCTAACTTTGCAGTCCCCAGTGAGAAATGACTGTGAACAATAGAAATCAAGACTTTGGAGTAAATAACTCTATTTTATTAAATTTTAAGAGTCACAAATTTTTGCCAGTATGGCCATGAAATACACTGTGAAATAGGCATTAAATTCTGTTCTAGGTAGTCTTAAAAAGGTTAAAGCTTTAAAAGTCTCAAATTTAACTTGTAGAAACCTGTTGGCATCTTATATATGAAAGTGAAGGTGTTGCTATAAACATATACAAGTTCAGTACCTAGCAGCCGTACTGTTTCTGAATACTTCAAATAATTGTTCTGACAATATTTATGAATACAAATATCAAAATGTATTAAAGTGATTTATGTTTCCAACAGGGAACACTGGAAATGCGTTCCACATCGAGCCTGTTTTGGGGACCATCACAGTTGCTCGTGACCTGGACCTGTCCAGCATCGGCCATTATGTTCTTACTGTCCGAGTCACAGATAACGGCTCTCCTCCACTGTCCACCACCACCATAGTGCGTATCGCTGTCACCCTCTCTGACAATGCTGGACCGAAGTTTCCACAGCCTGAATATCAAGCTGAGATCTCTGAGAATGCAGTGGTTGGGACGTCTGTCACTACCATCAATGCAGTCAGCCAGTCCACACTGACGTACAATATCAAACTGGGCAACACTGGTCGGGTGTTCCAGATAAACCAGTACAGTGGAGTCATTACAACTCAAAGACCTCTGGACTATGAGACCACAGCATCGTACACCCTGATCATCCAAGCAACCAACATGGCTGGCATGGCCTCCAATGCTACACTCTTAATCCAGGTGGTAGATGAAAATGACAACCCACCAGTGTTCCAACAACTGCATTATCGTGGTAGCATTAGCGAGGCTGCACCGGTCAACAGTGTAGTATTGAATTCAGATGACTCACCACTAGTGATTAAAGCCGACGATGCTGACCGCAACCAGAATGCTGTTTTGGTCTACCAGATTGTTGAGGACACTGCAAAAATGTTTTTCACAGTCGACTCTGGAACTGGCTCTATCAGAACCATTGCAAATCTAGACCATGAGACGATTGCTAGCTTCCATTTCCATGTCCATGTAAGGGACAATGGTAGACCACAGCTGACAGCAGACAGTCCAACTGAGGTCACGATACAAGTTATTGATACAAATGATTCACCGCCTCGCTTCACTCAAGGTGCCTATGAAGCAGTGTTGCTGCTTCCTACATATGTGGGAGTGGAGGTTCTGCAGGTTTCAGCTGTGGACCCTGACAGAGATGTCCCTACAGAGCTTACCTATTCCCTGACTGACGGAGTCCTAGAGCACTTTGGCATCAAACCTTCTACTGGGGTCATCATAGTCAAAAATAACAGTTTCTCCAAAGAACGTTTCCGCTTTAGCGTCAAAGTATCAGATGGAAAATTCTCCAGCACTGCTCTGGTTACTATTCTTGTGAGAGAAGCTCTGGACTCTGGTCTCAGCTACACCCATAGCATTTACTCTTCATCTATTCAAGAAAACGTCTCAAACATTACCAAAGTAGCTGTTGTCAATGCTGTTGGAAACCGTCTTAATGAGCCATTAAAGTATACTTTATTGAATGCTGGTACACGTTTCAGAATTCGGCCAACTTCTGGAGTAATCCAAACAACTGGGATTCCTTTCGACCGTGAAGAACAAGAGTTTTATGAGCTGGTTGTTGAAGCAAAAAGGGAGCATGATCGTCTGCATGTGGCCAGAGTTTTAGTGAGAGTCCAAGTGGAGGACATCAATGATAACGCCCCGGTGTTTGTTGGACTTCCTTATTATGCAGCTGTTCAAGTGGAAGCTGAGCCAGGATCCCCCATTTTTAGGGTCATGGCAGTAGATGGTGACAAAGGAATTAATGGAGAGGTCTCATACTATCTAAAAGATGACCATGGTCACTTTGAAATCAACCGACAAACAGGCAGTCTCAGTCTCAAGCAGGCATTTGAATCAGACTTGTCAAATGTGGAGTACCAGATGGTGATTTATGCCAGAGATGGTGGATATCCGCCTCTGTCCTCTAGTATTGAGTTCCCCATCACTGTCGTCAACAAAGCCATGCCTGTCTTTGACAAATCATTTTATACTGTTTCTGTAAATGAGGATGTGGCCGTGCACACACCAATCCTTGGTATCAACGCTACTAGTCCTGAAGGACAAAACATCATCTATACTATCGTCGATGGAGACCCGTTTCTCCAGTTTGATATAGGCTTTGATACTGGCGTCATTAGCGTCATTCACTCTTTGGACTATGAAGTAGCATTGTCTTATCACTTGACCGTCAGAGCCACAGATTATCTGACAGGAGCACGTGCTGAGGTTGATGTTGATGTCATTGTCCAGGATGTAAATGACAACCCACCAAAATTCCAGAAGATGTCCTACCGAGTAGTTTTGTCTGAAACAGCCATGATTGGAACTCCTGCCCTTCAGGTGATCGCCACTGATAAAGACTCTGAGAAGAACAATGTTGTCCGCTATCAGATCTTCTCAGACGTCCATAACAGCACAGATTACTTTCATATTGATAGTAGCAGTGGACTGATCCTGACCGCACGCATGCTCGACCATGAGCTAGTCCAGCAGTATAACTTCATTGTAAGGGCCACAGACAATGGCTTCCCACCACTCAGCAGCCAAGTATCAGTGATAGTTGTTGTAAATGACTTGAATGACAATCCTCCAGTTTTCCACCAACTTCTCTATGAGGCATATGTAAATGAGTTGGCACCTAGGGGTCACTTTGTAACCTGTGTCCAAGCCTCTGATGCTGACAGCTCTGATTTTGACAAGTTGGAATACAGCATTTTGTCTGGAAATGAAAAGATGAACTTTGTGATGGACAAGGAAATGGGAATTATCACCTTATCCAGCCACCGTAAGCAGAGGATGGAGCCAACCTATAGCCTTAACGTCTCAGTGTCTGATGGAGTCTTTACCAGCACTGCACAAGTCCATGTGAAGGTGCTGGGGGCCAATTTATTTAGTCCAGTGTTTGAACAGAATATGTATGAGGCAGAGTTACGAGAGAATTCTGCCGTGGGAACCAAAGTTACACAGGTGAGTCATCATGAAATTAATTCTAGTTTACATACAGCTCTGGAAGGAAATGAGAGGTCACTGGTTTTACTAGTTATTGGTATGTTTCAGTAAAAAATTTATTTGGGCTCCAGTACTGGCCATGCAGTGTCCAATTAAAGCCCTATTGTACTGTGTTTATTATAATTTTAGACATTCCTCTGAATTTTTGAGGGCCTGAACATGTGTGACAAGTCAGGGTTGTTGGTTTTTTTTTTGGCAAAATCATGAGTGGTGGCAAAAAGTTTGATGTTTTACACATTTTGTAAATGAATTTTCAAAAATAGCTCCGTATCGCCCCCTAAAGACCACTACTCCTGGCAATATGCTTTGAATAGAGCAAAATTTGGTACAAAAGGGTATCTCAATGAGGTCTACAAAAAGTCAGTGGGGATAATGATGCCAGACCAAAAGGAAGTCTGACATTTTAAATTGTGCAGCCATTTTTGGCCATTTCCTTAGTGTATTTAAACTCCTCCTCCAAGGGATTTAATTCAATGGACTTAAAACTTGGTCAGTTATGTCTTAAATAAGTTTTAGATCAAAAGTTACATGGAGATTTGGTGGGTGACCCTCAACAGGTTTGGGTGCAGTGGTGAATTTTGATGTTATACCATTAAAAAACAAATCTGTAAAAACTCAATCATTTTTCTTCCAATTGATACCCAACTTGCCATCTTTGATATAAGTCCCGCCCTGAATGAAGTTACAAAAAAATATTGAATCTATCTGATGGGGCCAGCTTGTGGTGGACAATGGAATTCACATCTAACTCAGTGTTGCTACATTCTCTGTCACGTCATATCTCCATTACTCCTGTATTCTGGTTGTTAAACTCACTGACCCACCCTGAGTTGTGTTTGCTCCGTGACGGCCCAACTTAACTGCTCGCAGTTACTAGTTTATTCTTGAAGCTATTCAAACAATCTGTATTTATACAAGACAATGTTATAAATCATAGCTTTGCCTCAAAATGACAATTGCAAAAGTAAAGGTGTCCAGTGTTGTCAGACAGTGACATCAGTGGAGTCAAATTTTGGAAGAATGTCCATGTTTTACTGTTACTGTTGGCAGAGGTGAATGAATCCAAATCCTTTACTTAAATCTGAGTACAGAAATACTCAATTGCTCATAGAATTCCAGAGCTGTATTTTTTTTTGTTCTAATTTTATTTATTTATTTATTTTTGCAAATGCAACATCTACTGTACTTAACTTCAATTTTATTTTTATTTTTTTTATTATTTACAGGTGAAGGCAACCGATGCCGATCCTGGAGTGTTTGGCCATGTCAATTATTTCTTTGTTAATGATGTGGGAAAGGACCAATTTAGCATTGATTCAAGTGGTCAGATCACCACTGTGGAAAAGCTTGATCGAGAAGACCCATCAAATAAGGACATCATCTTGACAGTAATGGCTCAGGACTCCGGTGGACGTGCCTCCTACTGCACGGTTCAAGTTACTCTGCTGGATGATAACGATAACATGCCCCGCTTCCGTGCCACAGAATACAGAGCTTCAGTCAAATCCGATGTGGCCAAAGGTTTTTTGGTTACACAGATCCAGGCTTATGATCCAGATTATGGCATTAATGCCAAAGTCACATATTCCCTCTACAGCGAAGCTCATGTCCCTGTGGTTGACATTTTGGAGATAGACCCTGACAATGGCTGGATGGTGACAAAAGGCAGCTTCAGCCACTTGAGAAACTCTGTCTTATCCTTTTTTGTGAAGGCTGTGGATGGAGGAAACCCAGGTCGGCATTCTCTAGTATCTGTCTACATCCATGTTCTGTCCCCAGATGCCCTCATCCCCTCCTTCAGCCAACATCAGTACATATTTAGTGTTCCAGAGGACACCCCCATAGGTTCAGTCATTGGCACTGTACACCTCAATACTCCTACAGGACATGGCCCATTATTTGCTACCTTTGCTCTAGTTAATGGAGAAATGGGAGAAAACAACCAAGATGGGGCATTTGTGGTGGAAAAAGACACTGGCGTGATTAAACTCGATAAACCTTTGGATCATGAGGTAATTAAAGGTTACCACTTCAAAGTGACTGCCACTGTGCAACAGGCTAAGCTGGATTCAGTGACCTCTGTTGATGTTGAAGTCAAAGTGTTGGATCTAAACGATAACAGACCAGCTTTTGATGCCAACTCCTACGAGGCCACAGTCATGGAGGGAATGTCCATCGGAACCAGAATCATTCAAATCCAAGCAGTAGATCCAGATTCTGGAGCCAATGGCCAGGTGACATACAGTCTTGGGGGATTAATTCAGTCAGAGATGGAGCCGGACACATTGGTTAGCACCTTTAGCATTGACAGCAACACCGGATGGATCTCCACACGCAAGGACCTAGACCATGAAACCAATCCGTCCTTCACTTTTACAGTGGTAGCATCAGACCTCGGAGAGACCCTGTCTCTGTCTAGTACCACCACTGTTACTGTGGTTGTGTCAGACACAAACGACAACCCTCCCAGGTTCCTGGAGCAGCACTACTTTGGTTCCGTCCAGGAGAGCGACCCGCCAGGCCAAGTGGTGGCAGTACTCAACACCAGAGATGACGACAGCTCTGCTGTGAACCGACAAGTCAGCTACCACATCACTGGTGAGTACCAATGTAAACTGATGTCGTATTGTTGTCTGCAAATCAGATAACACTGGCTGATGGTAGTGGCCCATGTTAAGGCTCCATATCTGATTAGAGTTCAGACACATGAGCAGACAGCTGCACTTTCTACAGTTCATGCAGTTTATACTTTTCATTAGCATTAAGTCCAGCTCAAGTAAAAAAATGCTGCCTAAATTTACAGTAGTCCATGTTGGGCTGGGCACTTCTGTGACATACATACACACATGCATACATACATACATACATATACACACACATACATACATACATGCATATACACACACATACATACACACATGCATACATACATACATACATACATATACACACACATACATACACACATGCATACATACATACATACATATACACACGTATA
>JAPTGZ010000006.1:5693366-5706060 GCA_029814645.1 Fowleria isostigma
CAGGTGTGCTGGAAGAGGGAAATATCTAAAACATGCAGGACACTGGGCCTCGAGGACCAGGGTTAAGAAACACTGACGGAAATGAAACGCAGCATTAGTCTGTATGGAATATTGATTTTCCACGGACTCAACTTGTATGTTTGGGTTTTTTCTGTGTTTTATCACCAAAAGCACAATGAAATACTGTTTCTAGTACCATTTTCACCAAGGTTCTAAACAAATCTAGGCCATACTGAACATGATGTAAAACCATGCACATTACAGGCTTCCAGAATGAGAGGATTTATGTCATAACATGGGTTAGGGTTAGGTTAGGGGGTTAGGCTTTTGCAATAGACAATGAATGGCGAGGGGGTGATTCCAGAATCACTGGTCAGATTTATGTTTACAAGGTGGAAATCCACATATGAAACTGAAAGTTCATTTTTTAAATTCCAGGTTCTGATGGTACCACAAGATAAAAAAAAAACAAATGCTTATTTCCAGGTTCCGGGTTCATAATCTATAAAGAGAGTTTTCCAATTTCACATCAATATAATGGTAAAATGTAGCATTGTACTCTGAGAGCTCAATTAAGTCATTTTTTTAATCAAATTTAGCCATTTTTTTTCCCAAACTGCTTTTCTTCATCAGGTCTTTCACTCTAAACCAATTCCGTGCTGTTAATTTAAACTCCTGTGGGGTTTGAAAGGGTTAAGGTTAGAGGGTTAGGGCCCTTCCAGTGCACCTGAAGTCGGTCAAACCACTTGGCGAGTCCAGGAAGGTGCATCGTCATATGAAGACCCTGGTGCTAAAAGTACTGAAGTCACAAAAAAAAGTCTGTTAAAAATATTTATAGGGTGGACTTACCTAAACATATTTTAGTTTATGTAGTTTATATGCTCAACTGGGATTGTCCAGAAATGTGACCCCAGTACATTTAGCACCAGGGTCTTCATATTCAAAGTGACTGAAAATCAGGGTTCCCATGGGGAAAGTCTTGAATTTACAAATTTGCATTTAATACCTTTAAAAAGTCTTTAACAGGTAATAAATATGATATGGTAGGTCTTAAGTTATGTTGCTATAAACTTTTTTGGTTGCATTGAGCTTAAATGGGTCTATTAAATGTCTAAGCTGCAAAGACAGGAACGTTAGTCGACTTGTTCCAACCGGACAATTTATACTGGAATTAGGAACCAATTATTGATGACTTTACAGCCCCCCAGTGAGAAAAGACTCTGAACGGGGAGGCGTTGCAGAAAAGTAAATACATTTTCCAAAATTCTAGGAGTCACAAATTTCTGCCGGTATGGACATAAAACAGGCATTAAATTCTGTTCTATACAATCTTAAAAAGTCTTTCACTGAACTTCCAGAAACCTGAAGGAACCCTGTACACTCGAACTCCAGATGTTATATCTGTAACGCCCTCTGCTGGTGTGAATCTGTAACTAAAGGACAGAGGGCTTTATAAATACTAAAGATGAGAACTCTAGCTCTGTTCTCTATGAATGTTGTTCCTGTTTCAGTCCTTGCGTAGAGTTCTAGAACCATCCCGACCACACATGAGCACTGACCAACAGAAACATTTACCAACACGTCTGCCTCCTTTAACAGTTGACCTCCTGTTGTGATTTTGAGCCGTTTTAACCCGCCCGATGTGCTGCGATTCTCCATGAAGCTCAGCATGCCTCCTGCTGTGCATGCCCAACACCTCATATGTTTACTGTGAAGGGCGGACGTTGTCATGTGCCCGACTCCAAAACTGTGTGAACTGTTATGTGACTGATTCTGATTCTGATTCTGATTCTGATTCTTCCGGATGCGCCTGGATCCGGTGGCTCTGTCTGGACCTCTGGCTTCACATTGTTAGGACTGGTGGATGTAATCCAGTGGTCAACAGCAGGGACACTCAACTGGACAGAGCTGAACCTGGACCTCTGGCCATTTTCTAAACCACAAAGAAAGTCAATTCACTCATTAACTTTGAATAATTTTAACCAATAATAAAAGCAGCCTTAACTAAAATGCAGATGCAGCAAATATCTGTCATGTAACTGGTATAAGTGGAAATCCTGAGGGGATGGGGAGACTTAGCCCCCAGTAATAAGGTTGCCTCCCCCCAAAAAAAACCAAGAAAATAATTTTGAATAATTTATTGAGATCCAATGAAGTCACGATAAAAATGGTTCTACATATATATAATAAAAGTGAAACTATGTTTTTTTAAGTTTTGTAAACCCCCCCCTTAATGACAGCAGTACAATCTACAAGTTTCTCTTCAACTTGCAGCATGAGCAGCAGATCCACTGTTTCTATTTTTATAAAATCAGATGTAGGTACAGTCTGACTTTATGTGGCGGCTGTGGTGCAGTTGGTACAGCGGGTTGTCCAATGATCGAAGGTCAGTGGTTCGAATCCCACCTCAAACTGTCCATATGTCGAAGTGTCCTTGGGCAAGACACTGAACCCTAATTTGCTCCCAGTGAGGCCTGGTAGCGCCTTGCATGGCAGCAGCCGCCCACTGATGTATGAGTGTGTATGTGAATGGGTGAATGTGAGGCTTGTATTGTAAAGCGCTTTGGGCACCATTAATGTACAGAAAAGCACTATATAAATACCGACCATTTACAGTCGATGGCCAGTCCAATGGAAAAATAAAACCACAACCAGTGAAAGACAGGAAGTTATTTATCACAACAACTGTTCAACAAGCGCACGCTTGGACAGGAACGACAACATTTGTCCTGCTTTTCCCCAATTTTAGTGCATTTTATCAGCATCCCCGTTAAGCTAGTTGCTAAAGATTATTCATGCTCATGAGGGTCTTCAGAAACACCACACTATGAATGACAGAGAATTATTTCGATTACTGTTTATCAGGATGTGTCCAGAGTGTCCACTTGAGTGTCCCCGGTGTCTACTTGAGTGTCCCCAGTGTCCAGATGAATTCGGAGCCTGCTGATTGGTCTGTTTTTTGTCCTGGTTGTTGCTAACTGTCTGCTGTTTTGCAGCCTATCACTGGGACACGTCTGACTGGATGCCGAGCACCAGGCTGTCGGATATCGAAGAGGCGCCAGGCTATGAAGCAGGCCCTGGAGGCGACGCCGCCGGCTCGGCCCCTCGTCTCGGAGGAAGCACCCGCGAACTGGAATCAGACTACTACCTGGGGGGCTACGACATTGACAGTGACTACCCCCCTCCTCAGGAAGATGAGTTCTTGAGCCAAGACCAGCTGCCCCCTCCGCTGCCCACCGGAGAGGACTACCCTGAGCCGTACACGCCATCGCCTGCTGACCTGCCGGTGTCCAAGGAGAGCACGCTGAGCTCTGGTAGTGCTGGGCGGCAGCACACCAGGCCACACTTCCACCCCAGCCAGTACCTGCCCCCCCACCAGCCGCCCCTGGGGGAGGCACCCCACGGGGACCTCTGTGCTCCTGCTGGTGGGGTGACTCCAGGAAACGGGAACAATGATGACGCCGTGTCATTGAATATGCAACTGTCCGCCGGCGCGTCGTCGGCCTCAGACACGTCGGCCCCCTGTGGTTTCGACGACTCTGAACCGGGATCAGACTTTGACAGTATGGACGAGCTGCGACGGGGGGTGACCATCATCACCGACTCACAACAACAGACTGAGGTGTGAGTGGACGAGTGGACGGTGACACTGTCAGAAGGAGCAGATGGACGGGAAGGCACAGCGGACCCATTCACAGGACTAAAGCACTAGTTCCAACTGTAGAATGAGACAAATGAATAACAATAAACTCTCTCAACGCACTCACTCTCACTTGAAGCGAAGACAACACCGTCACCTTATTGATTTGGTGCCATTGTTCAGTTCTGTAAACCACAGATTCATGTGATTTCAGTGTTTCTGAACCAAAAATATGTTTAAAATCATTATTTCTTGCAAGATGCACATCATTGCAAAATAAACCCAGACAGTGGGGTAGGATAGGGCTACAGACAGCAGTGACAGAGGAGAGAATTGTTTATTAAATAAAGAAATTTTGGTGACATTGGAGAAGAAAAAAAATCTGTGGCCATGAGTTACTACTAATGTGTGACCATGAGACAATTCACCTACAAGGTTGCTGTATAGCGTAGCACACTGATTTGATACTCTTACCAATAAGGAACACCTCAATTTGATTTCATTTTATTTTGACCTTGGTACAAACTACCGTGATATATATCAAACACTTGCGGTAAGGCATGAGGTTTTATTATGGGGCATTACTAACTCATGGCCACGCATTTAAATTTTTTCCTCACATCACTGAAGGGGCTTCATAAGAAATATATCATCTGACAGAAAAATAAAACAAGACCTGATTTGATCATGTGTCTGCGACATAAAGTGGCCTGTATGAGTCCACTGTGTACAGCAAGGAAAATAGGATATTATCCAAATATGACAGGCTGTAGATACTGCCAGCGACCAATCAGAATCAGCCAAGCTATGAGTGTCCATGAACTGAAATAATTCCAATGTTTTTGAACTATATGAAAAGTGGCCAAATTCCTGAACCCAGGTTATTTCAACCTGTGTGATGTAATATATGTATTTATGTAGAATGTGCATCATGGTTACAGCCTACAGCCATGGGTTAGGGTTCACATTGACACTGCAAATGGTTTTACTGTCATGGAGACAGATCAAATATCAGAATCATAAATAAATTGTTCCCATTATTGAAAAAAAGTAATAAATAAATAACAGTTTTGGGTTGATTTAATAAAACTCAGATATTGAACTGTCTGTTACAGTTATAACCATTTGTATTGGGGTTACAGAAAGATAAGATGGTTTGGTTTAAAACAGAAACTTGTATTTATTAATATTTAACCCAAACCACCATAGAACCTGAACCCAAACCAAAGGGTTGTTATGGCTTAAATGTTATAATTTATGGATTTCAGGCACAAAGTCTGCAAATTTTTGATTAAATCACATACAATATCTGTACTTTTATTGAAATCAAACCACTGTGTTTCACCTTTGACTAAAATGCTTTAATAGACTGAACCTAAACACACTTATCTATGGTTTTCAGAAACATACAATGGTTGTGTGTTTCCCAGTGACAGCGGTTGTTCAAAGCATCGTCCTGTCAAACAGGAATAAAACCTGTCATTTCTGCTGTGGGTCATTAGGGTTGGGGTCAGGCTAACCCTGTGCAGAACAACAGAAGTGTCCTTCCCGTTCTGATGGGGAGTCATTGGTCATGTTATATAAAAGGATTGAGAATGTGAGTTAGACGGAGAAATCTGCAAAGACTGGAATGTAGAGAGATGTGAAGAGAATGGCAATAAGGACAGAAGAAAGGACAATCACGGAAGTCGACGGTGTTTTTTGGTCCCTGCTCCTTCACTCAAGCCTAAAGCTGGACCACTTCTTTCTAAAAGAGACACAATTCCATTTCCCTTTGTCCCTCTTGAATTTCTACACTTTATAGCTTTCAGAGCTTGTACAGAATGTAAAATAGTACCAGTCAACAGACAGGAGACCATGTTCTGGACTTTGGTTTTTGTTTGTTGTTCTTTTTTTTTAGTTTTTATGTGGAATGTGCTTGCCAAAAGAACTAGGCCTGCCATACAAAGCCATGACATGTCCACTCCCACAGTGTCCCATATATGTATGTATCATTGGAGTTCCACCTTTCTTTGTCTGATCCCCAGTTTTTCTACAGACGCTGTTTCGCTGCTGTACTGAATACTTTTAAAGGCCTGCTATTCCAAATAATATGTGATTCTTTTATATCCTGATAAGAGCCAGTATTTATATTTAAACAACCGACTATACCGGGTCAAAGATTGGATTCTAAAATAATGCAACAATTACTGTTTTATGTCAAACACAAACATATGTCACTACAGTTGGTTTTCAGTACTGTGGAAAAAAAAATATTGAACAAATGTTTGGTGTAAGAGCAGCACATGGACAGTTTTTATGTATAGTACTGGATCAGTTCAGTCCTGAAGACACTGAAATGATGGTTTACGACAGAGCGCCTCAGGAAATGACCAGCAGTGTTTGTTCATATGTTTGCATTTATAAGATGTTGGCTTATTATGATGATTTTATAGAAGGTTTATGCTGTAAAATTCGACTGGTGTTAGTTATATGACATGAACCATTGGGGATGGGAGGGCTGTTGACCAGAATATAATTTGAAGGGGGTGAAAGTCTTTTGATTTACTTGAATATTAAAACACACTCATCAGTGTGAGGCTCGTCTAACGGATCAAAAAGTGGAGTTTGTGTTTTGAACGTTGGGTCCAGTTCAGATCAGAGATTCACAATTAGATGACAACGTTACAGAGAAGTTTTGCAAAAGTCACTACATGCGGCTTATGTTTAATGTTCACTCTGTCATCGGCGCAATCCCAATTCACCCCTACCCCTTAGACCTCCCCCTTATCCCTCCCCTTGGCCCTTGCACTTGGCACTAACCCTTGAAATGAAGTTCCATGGGGTAGAGGTTGAAACATTCCTCTATAAAATGAGACAACCCTTCCAGACCTGTTACATCATCAACAGTCATCGATGCCACGATAAACAGATGCGACAAGTTTGTTCGCAAAAAAATTCCCTGTGCCATCAGCAGCTTAACTATCTTTGTTGCATGGGCTTTGGTCATCTTTTTGAAGCTGTCAAACCACAAACCGCAGAAATGCGATCTATAACACACTGAAATGGCATTAAACGGACGATCAAATGATCAAGTTTACGAAGAAAATATGTACATTTGTGTGTTTCTTTCATCACATTGCTAACACTTTTTTACTGTGTTTACCTGCATCTTGCCGATGATTCGAACTGAATTATGGGAGATTTCTCATTCCCCCTCCATTTGTAATGTGGTCCCGAAAAATCTCGGTTTGGAGGGCCAATCAGCCCTCCCCCTTAGCCCTTCCCCTCTGACTCATCAAGAATCAGGACACCTCTACTCCTACATGTGAATGCGCAAAATGGAGGGGGGAGGAGCAAAGGGGAGGGGCCAAGGGGTGAAAGGGGATTGGGCCATTGAGTAACTATGTGTATAAATGTTTTAAACTTTGTACCCAGTGAAGAATTTGAATTAAAATAAATCGGGTAAAACCGAAGGCGTTCCGTCCCCAGCAGACGCAGCAGATTATTGATTGGTTGTGTTTATTTTCACTTTGGTTGAATAAATGGACTCCAGTCACTGAACAGAGCCTTTATTTATTCAATATTGATTATTGATTATTACTCTGCTCCTCATGGACGCTCTGAGTAAACATGAATAATAATCTACACCTACAGTATGAAGCCTCACTCTGACAGACTGGATATGTTCAGTGAACAAAGCCGTTCTGCAGCCGTTTGCATTTTGGTGCACACTCATTTACCCACATGTCACTGCCTGGAAACTCATCACGTTTTCCAATAAATGCTTTAAAAATGTCACTAAAGAAGTCTGAAAAAGGTCAACCGGCTTTTAAAACACCAAGACTTAAAGGTTAACCATTATCTCTGTAGACCTCTGCATTTCACCCACCCTAATACATACACAGTACCTAGCATTAGCATTAACCCATGCTAACAAACATGAGGAGCAGGAGGGGCTTTGGGACTAGCTCCAGATCTTCTTGGGTAATGTGGTACAGGTACTGATGAAGGAACCTGGAGGAAACCAATGTGGTGTGGATACAGCCCCAAGTGGAAGTGCAGCCCCAAACCTTGCAACGATCTGGCACCAACATGTTACCAACCTAGCACCAACCTGTCAAATACACAGAGAAATGTTCCAATGAAGCACATGTAGACCTGGACTAGGATCTCTCCAAACCCTCAGACCCCTAACCCTCTGGTTTCAGTTCACTGAATACACCATCTCTTCCTACCACACTAGCAGGTCTGCAGAAAATTTTAGGTTTAAATAATCATAATATTACTAACTAGCACAATGACCTGTGGGAATTCTAGATGTACTTTTGACGCTGTTGTGTATTCATGCATGCTGTACCACATTTGTTCAGAAGTCATGGCTAAAGATTTGTGGCCATAGCAACAGGATCGAAAGGCTGTTGTATTCCAAAATTACTAATATCTCCCAAAATATTGGTCCCATCAACTTTCCATTTTCGCTAGTCTGTTCTTTGGCCAAAAATAGAAAAGTTTGAGAAACTGCAGCAGTAAGCTCTGAATGGATTTAGTGTGAATCCTGAGGCACACACACACACACACACACACACACACACACACACACACACACACACACACACACACACACACACCACTCACAGAGGTCATTTGACTTTTATAATAATAATAACCGGTGGTTAGGGTTAATGGTCGGTTAAGATGAGTGGTGATTAGGGTTAGAGGTAATGGTTAGGATTAATGGTGGGTTAGGGTTAGTGATTAGAGTTAGTGGGGATTTGGGTCAGAGATTAGGATTAGTGGTGGGTTAGTGGTTGTTAGGGCTAGTGGTGGGTTAGGGTTAGTGGTTGTTAGGGTTAGTAGTTAGGATTAGTGGTGGTTAGGGTTAGTGGTGGGTCAAGCTTAGTGGTTGTTAGGGTTAGTGGTGGGTTAGAGTTAGTGGTTGTTAGGGTTAGTGGTGGTTAGGGCTAGTAGTGGTTGGGGTTAGGATTAGTGGGGTTAATAGTGGTTAGGGCTAGTGGTGGTTGGGGTTAGGATTAGTGGGGTTAATAGTGGTTAGGGCTGTGGTGGGTTAGGGTTAGTGGTGGTTAAGGTTAGTGGTGGGTTGGGGTTTATGGTTGTTAGGGTTAGTGGTGGGTTAGGGTTGGTGGTGGGTTAGGGTTAGTGGTGGGTTAAGGTTAGTGGTTGGTTAGGTTTGTGGTGGGTTAGGTTTGGGGTTGGTTAGGGTTAGTGGTGGGTTAGGGTCAGTGGTGGGTTAGGGTTAGTGCAGGTGTAAACTACATCTTAATCCACTAGGGCAGGCTGATGGAGGCGTGGCTGCCAATCCACAACAATGGCCCCTCCCACCATCACCATCATAAACTCCTGTCATTGTGAATCTTTGGTCTGAACTGGGCTGAACTGGGCTTTGAGGACTGAGCTGAACTGGTCCGGTACCTGTAGTTTACCTTCCAGTTTACCACAACTAACACCAGACCTCAACCACCAGCCCTTCGGTCACAGAATCAGTCAGAATGGACAGTTTTTTTTATTGGTACAAAGAGCTTTAATGTCCTGAAATGAGTCTGTTTGGGGCCCAAATAAATGACCCACTTTCTCTGAACTTCAGCTACATGACAAAACCATCAAATCTGCGATAAAAAGCAAAGCATGAGTGTGTGCAGACTGATATCTGAACAGTTGGATTAGGGTTATCTTGGTGGTTTTCCTGCTCTGCTCAGCGTTTTGGGATTGTACACTCTTCTTCCCACATGGTCACACTAGGATGGACCCCACATGTCCTGTTTTTACTCGCTTTATTAAAGTCAGTAGCACGTCAGCAACCCAAACCTAAACATGCAGATAATGGTCATGTCATATATGGCTTTTTAATGTGTGTCTTTATTTAGTTTCCCTCCAGTGAAACCCCCTCAAAGTCCCCGAGAGCACACACACATTCTTAACAACAGAGCCTCCATCCCAGAGTCCGTAGGGCCCTTAGTCAAATCTGTAGAAGTCAACGCACTATCTGGGTCACCACCAATGGTTTTAGTTCCATCTGGTCTTCAACATGCTGGAGAAACCAGGACAGTCCATCAGATGGGTTATGGTTAGAGGTTTGGGGGTGGGGTGGGGTGGGGTTGGGGACTCAGATCTTCACTGTATTGTATTTTAATATGTCTGATTCCTTGGGTTTACGGTTAGGGTCAAGATTTAGGGTCAGAGTAAGGGACAGGATTAGGATAAGGGTCAAATCTTTAAGATCCATTGGGGTTGGGGTTAGGGTCAGGATTAGGGTCAGGGTCAAGGTTTAGGGTTGGGGTAGGGTCAAGGTTAGGGACTAATTTGCTTGATCCATTGGGGTTAGGGTTAGGGTCAAAGTTTAGGGTCAGAGTAAGGGTCAGAATTAGGGTTAGATCTAATCTGCCTGATCCATTGAGGTTAGGGTCAGGACTAGAGTTAGGCTCAATGTTTTGGGTTGGGTTAGGGTCAAGGTTAGAGTCTAATTTGCCTGATCCATTGGGGTTAGGGTCTAATTTGCTTGATCCATTGAGGTTAGGGTCAGGATTAGGGTTAGGGTCAAGGTTTAGGGTTGGGATAGGGTCAGGGTTAGGGTCTAATCTGCCTGATCCATTGGGGTATAAACTCTGTCTTTGTACCAGTTGTGTGTTTGTGTTGGATTCTCTGTACAGTGTACATAACTAGGTTGTTCAAATGCTGATTTTGTAGATATGAAATATTGATCCTGAACTGCCTTTGAATTTTGTTTGGATGTTTGATGTGAATGTGGACCATAAGAGTTTGTGGAAAACTAATTCATTCACATCCGTCCTACTCTGTCACTGACTCGCCATCAGAGTTGTTTTATTCTGGGTTTTTTTTTTTCTTTAGAAATGAATGCCAGTTCTATAATATAGATGGATTTTACACAGTATTAAACCCAAGCGTTGCTTTTATCAGTTCTTTATTTTGTTAAATAAATACATTTTTTATGGTGATGACAGAATCTCACCTGGAGTGTTTTCATACATTTCTATTTTTTTTTTTTGTCCAGATGATCCACTCTTCTTCTTTTTTTGCCAAACACATTAAATAATGTCAAAAATGTTCTATCTGAAGCAACTGAGTGTACAAGATTTTTTTTTTTTTTTACTTTTTGTTGACTTTTTAATGCAGTGCTGAAAATAAAGGGTTCTTGCTCAATCTGTCACCTGTCTTCAGTTTATCTATCTATCTATCTATCTATCTATCTATCTATCTATCTATCTATCTATCTATCTATCTATCTATCTATCTATCGTATGTTTATCATGTGACATATGTTAACCCTCCAACCGTCCTATCAGAGCCAACGTTGTCCACATGTTCTGATTTTATGACATTATAGGCAGTACTTACCTCATGCATTAGTCATTACCCATGCAACAGAGTGAGGATCAATTTTAACTTTGAAACCTGCAATAGATTGGTTGTCAGTGGAAAGGGCTGCTTCCATGGGGGACTGATCTGTTTCCATGGGGGGGTTGGTCCACTTCCACAGAGGATTGATCTGTTTCCACAAGAAACTGATCAGCTTCCATGGGGGATTGATCTGCTTCCATGGTCTGCCTCCACAGGGGACTGATCTGCCGCCACTGGGGTCTGATCTGTTTCCATGGGGGATTGATCTGCTTCCACAGGGAATCGATCTGCTTCCATGGGGGATTGATCTGCTTCCACAGAGGACTGATCTGCCTCCAGGAGATTGTTCTGCTTTCATGGGGGATTGATCTGCCTCCACAGGGAATCAATCTGCTTCCACAGGGGATTGATTTGCTTCCACAAAAATTGTTCTGTTTTTATGGGGGATTGATCTGCTGCCACAGGGGATTGATCTGCCTCCACAGGGACTCGATTTGCTTCCACAGGGAATTGATCTGCTTCCAGAAACGATTGTTCTGCTTCCATGGGGGATTGATCTGCTTCCACAGAGGATTGATCTGCCTCCGGGGGATCGTTCTGCTTCCATGGGGGATTGATCCGCTTGCTCAGGGGGATCTATCTGCCTCCATGGGGGATTGATCCCCTTCCACAGGAGATCAATCCACCTCTCCTGATGAATGTGTAGTCTCTGTGAAGAGGATCCACTTCAGACATTCAACATTGATGTGCAGTAATGATTGCTGTGTTCCTTCTGCTGCAGCTCTGAATTGGTTTGTGTCTCGGAGTCGGTCGGAGACAACGGCTGCGTAAAGCCACAGGTATTTTTTTGTAGTGTCGTTGAGTGTACATAGAAGACACAAACATCTGATTGAGTGGGAATTGGCTTTGTCGAAGGGCTGATGGAATCCAGATGAGACCTGGTAATGGGAGGCGCAGCGGGTTGTTCTGTCTAACGGTGGGACTCCCTGAGGCGTCGTCTTTGTATCTGATGCAGGAGGGTCAGGTCTGTAGTGGTACATGTCAGGTCTCCTGTGTGCTCTGCAGCCATTCTGGACACGTATCCAACACTTTGAAGTCATTGCTCACCTCATGTATTTGATGTTTTAAGGCATTTTCTAGGAGTGCTTTGACAGGATTTGGTAGATGTTGTTTCTGTAAAGTGTTTTTGGGGCTGATCAACGAAGCACTAACAAGTAGTTTTTGGTTTTTTTTGTCCAACTAGGAAACAGTAAAGCACATGATGTGCTCTGAAGATGCTTATTACCCCCACCACCACCACCACCCCCCATGAGGGAAGACAAGGGGTATTGTGTTTCATTTAATTTGTTTGATGTTAACACTTGAGCAGAAAAACTATTGGTTGAATTCTTACCAAATTGGGTTTATAGATTGCCAGGGACCCAGAACCTAGAGCATAGTGAAAGTGAAAACTGCACACACACACACTTTTAAATGTGTTACTGTTAGCAGTGTGGGTCCTAGACCATTTGGCGTCCTAGGCAAGCTTTACCCAAATGCACCCCCTCCTCCCCCCAAAAAACATACACAGAAAGAGCTCATATCCAAAGAATTGCACATTTATTTAAACAAAAATAATAAACATTCATTCATTTTCCGAACCCGCTTTATCCTCATTAGGGTCACGGGGGTCGCATGGAGCCTATCCCAGCTACTTAG
>JAPTGZ010000006.1:5797629-5808390 GCA_029814645.1 Fowleria isostigma
ACCTTCCGCACCAAAGTCAGTGGTGTAAACCACTGAGCTACCCAGCCGCTCATATATATATATATATATATATATATGATTTCTACTTTTTTCTTAACTTATTTTTTCCTATTTTCTGTTGGCTCAGTTATTATCTTTGATTTGTTATCATTTGTACTTTAATGTCCTGACTTGATTTTCTACTGTACAGAGACTTTGTTGAAATGTTCTTTTTCCTGTTGTTACCCCTCTTGGGGGGCTTTGGGGTTGGTTTAGACACAGGGAAAAACAATATAAAAAAAAAAAAAGCACTGTGTGATGTATTCATTGTTGTTTTGATTCTTTATATTGGATGTTCCATTGCTCAAAAAAGATTAATAAAAAAAGAACATACACTGTACATTATGTGTATACAGAGTGTATTTATTATGTATGAATGTAGATGTACACTCTTTATATCTACATTCTCCATTATTATTTATTTATTTTTCACCATCAACTTGTCCAGTGACTACAGGTGTAAATCAACACTTATTCTATAACCTGGCACCAAGCGTCTTTTCTTCGACTGCCTAGGTCAATGTATTGTTGTGCACTGTCTCTCTAAAAATCAAAGCATACCATACCATACCTCATACATACACATACATACATATTCTCATCACTCAAAAGACCAGTGTATTTGGTGTGTTTGATCAGGTGTCGCTGGAGTTTTCTCCATCCTCGGCCGTCCCAGGGGAGGAAACCACCCTGCAGGTTACAGCTCATCCACAATCTTTGTGTGGCATCAGCGCCGTGGACAAGAGCGTTCTCATCAAAGAGCCAGGAAAGACTTTGGATGCAGATAGGGTACCACAACAGATCATTACATGATTAATGATTAATAATCAAAATATGTTTTTACCACTGTTTATCATATTACATGTCTGTTTTCAGATATTTAATTTGCTCGATCGGAAATGGCATGTTCCACACGATGCTGTGGATGAGGTTGAGTGCATTTCTGTTAGACCAAAAAGATACATAATTCCCCACCAACCTGAGGGAGACGACCCTTATACAGTTTTCCAGGTAATTCTAATGCATTAATTTCAATATTAGAGAATAATATTAAAGATTTTGTTGTTGCATGTGTCCTGCACTTGTCATTGATATTTGTATGTTCTTGGATAACCTAGAATGTGGGGCTGAAGATGGCAACAAATTTGTTCATCCGAGTGCCTAACTGCCTCAAATTTATGGGAAGAAAATACTACCAGGGCCACAATTATGGTGACAATCTTTCCTTAATTTAGAGACACATTTACCAGTCTGTAAACAGTTCACAGTGTCCTTTCAGCCCAGAGTATTTGGATGTGAGTATGTGTGTTTTTTTCTGTCATTCAGGTCCTCCTATGATCGCAAGAATGGATACAGTGCAGTTTGTTGGTTCAACTGGTGGCTTTGGAGTAGCTCCAGCACCAATAGAAACGGCCCGCTCTTTCTTCCCTGAAACTTGGATATGGGACCTGGTGGAAGTTGGGTGAGTTCATTTATACTGTAAAATACTTGTCTTTTTAAACATCTCCTGAGCTTTTTTTTTTTTTTTTTTACACATGAGCAGATGTAAAAGAATGAAATAAATTAGAATAACTGGTGTGCATGCATATAGACACTGGAATATTGAGGAGAAATCCAGGTATGTAAATCAGATTTTTTACTGTTCTTATCTAAAACATATCAGATTATGCTGTTTACATGATCCCTTCAGTAATCTGATAATTCTAGAAATCAGATAATGATCTGAGTATGTAACTCATACATGTAAACACAGACTTTTGTGTTGAATGTCAGTTTTTTTATTTCATACCATTACATGTTTAATGCTGAAATGCAAATAAAAGCAGATCAATAGGTCAATAGCACATAGCAAAGACAATTTCTTGATATAGCTATTATTGTATATCACACATGAAACCAACTTAAGCACCTTAACAGGATAAAATCATGCAGAAGATGTAAGAAAAAATGATGCAATGAGAAAGAAAATGAAGACAGAATTAACTCTCAGAGACGTACACCGCCACCAGTAGCCCGGTCTCCATTTCTCCTCAGAAATGCACAAAATGTAAATTGCACAGTAGAAAATTGGTAATGGAAAGACCGACATGTTGCAAGAATGGTCAAAGATCACTACAAAGTTTTTACGCTCTCAGTTGGTGGTTTTTGAGACATTTTGATAGAGAAGTGTTGTGCAAAAGTGGAATGGAAACACATTATGTGCATCTTCACTAGTCACAAGCATGACCGGTCCGGTGCCATGAGAGGTTCAATAACAGAACAGTTTGTTAAACGTTGCCTGGGTCATCTAGAAATTCTGAATCTACAACTTGTTGGTGGATTCTGTACAATTCTAACTGAGAAATCCATTGTATGAGACTGTTATGGACTTGGCCCAAGGATGCGTCTGAGAGTGCTGTGTTATGCGCCACGCTCTTATCTCTCTACAAGAATTATGACATATCACGAGACGCGTAGACGAGACTTCACTGGACTCACGCAGCACAAGCCAAACACTCTTCAATGGAAATACCTATAAGTAGTAATTATATTTTGTTGAAATTGAAGAGATGTCACTTATTTTGCACAAAACTATCATGAAAATCCCAGCTAGTGACCAAAAGCATCTATAATAACCTTTGGAATACTTTGAGCTTTTATGAACATCTATATCAGGGGTGTCCAATCCTGGTCCTTAAGATCTACTATCATGCATGTTTTTGATTTATCCATCTTCCAATTCAGATGATAAGCCTATCTTCAAGATCTGCAGAGGCCTGATAATGACTGGCAGGTGTGCTGGAAGAGGGATACATCGAAAACATGCAGCTTAGTAGAGCTCAAGGACCAAGATTGGATAACCCTGGGGTCCATTTCTCAAAGCAGGTTTAGTGAAAACTCTGACTCTGTTAACCCTGAATTTTCCTGTTTCACCTCATTTCAGCATTAACACTCAGTTTTCACTAAACCTGCTTTGTGAAACGGACCCCTGATCTAGATGATCAGCAAAACAAATGTCACAAAATACCTGATTTTTACCTCAAAATACAGATGATGATACTGTAATAAATGGTGATGAATCACTTAAATATAAATGTAGACAAAAATTGATTTGAATATTTGTAGATATTAAAGGGTAACAATATGACCAGATGAAACATGATGAAATTCAAGCTAAAGAGGATAACAAAAAAAAGTTAATCTAACAGTAGGATGAAAAAGTAATAAAAGACCAGCAGCAAGACAAATACAATGTAAAAGCCACAGTGACTAAAGATGTAGATGGGTTTCTTGTGTACAAACCATACTAGGTGCACACAAAACCAGGGGGCAAAAGACTGCTTCGGAGTGAATTAATTTCAATGTACACCTCATTGTTTTCCAAGTTCTCACTGACTCAATTTTGCAATAAAATGTAATTTTATACCAGTTCTCTTTCATTGCATCACAAATCAGAAAAACACTGGCAGGAATTTGACTCAACTTACCAGGTTGTGATGGTTGTTTTGGACGCCTACAATACCAGGAGCATGGTTGTAACATTAGTGGACATTAATGAAGTGAAAATAATAAAAAAATATTTACGTTGAGGCTACTTTACTGCCTGCCAAGAAGAAGACAAAAAATAACCACCGATGTCACTGTAAATATATGTCACATACATGAGTGATTACTCGTTAGCTAATTCCGGGACAGAGATGGCTCAGACTAATTTTAACATCCTTAATAGCTCAAACTGCACTAATTAGCTCCAGAAACCGGTCCTCAGTAATGGTCAGAAATTAGCAGACCCATATAATATTTCCAGTGGCCATTGGATTTCAGATATGTCCAAATGTCCAGCTATCTTATGGCCCCATACATACAGTTATCTCATAGAGAAGCCCAGTGCAAATACAAAGGACCATTTGCGTGCAGACATGTACAATTACATACTTTACATACTCAGTATTTTTTTTCAGGTAACCAGCCAATTAGTTTTCCCGCCATCCCAGTGATGATCAATTGGCCACTGGTGCGGCTCATGTTCTCGTCTGTCCTGGTTTGCTCTCTCTCTGCTCATCTACAGCTCCAGCGTCGGGAGTTGCGCTTGTCCGGGTGCGCGCCTCCAACTATGTCACGTCATGCAAGTGATCCCTGCCTGCGGCAGCAGCAGCATTTTGTTGGCTTTTTTGTTAGTTTCTTTTTTTGTTTGTCCAAGTGGATTCGGATCCTGTTTTCATTTATTTCTTTCGTTAGGGCTTAGTTGTGGCTTCTTTTGGTTTCGGGTAGCGGTGCGCTGGCAGCTCCTATGGCCCTGTACAGGGTTGGCTTCTCCAACGCACCTCCTTATGTTTATTTAGCCGGTCCACTTTGGTCTTTTCTTTTCTCCTAATTTAGAAAGAAATCACTCAACGAAAGGATGAAACCAACTACAAGTAAATAAACACATATTGAATGATACCTTTTGTCTCCTGTGTCCTCTACTAAATATGTTTGAACCTTCGCGTCGTAACACCCTGAACTAATTTAAAGCACATTGTGAACTAAGACTAGTACATACATTAAGTGATTGGCTGGATGTTTTGAGAAACTGATGACTTGTAAACAACATTCACAGTTGAAATTTGGTTCAGATTTCCAGACATTCTTTCCCTAAGTCTGACTTATATCATTTGTTATGATAAATTTCAGAGTTTATCTCTGGCCTTAAACCTATGCTTTGAAGAGTGTCCAAATGAGTTGACTCTTCTGACACACCTGATTGAAATGATAAAGCCTGTCACCAGACTCTGAGAGGCCTGATGATGACCTCGGGGTGTGTTGGAAGACAAAGGCATCTGTGGGGTGTTGGTTCTCTGGAGCCAAGATTGGTAATTCCTGCGCTGAGGAAGGCCAAAGTTGATCTATGTAATTCTGTAAGATTTGGCATTCAGAAAGAGAAAAAATTTCAGTTGGAGAGAGTACAGGGACATGTTTTCATTGCTCATACTTTCCCAAGCAGCCAATTATTGCTTGTGACGTCCATATTTACTTTCTTTTGTTAGCAAAATATCTTTATAATCAAGACGGTCTCAGCTGAGCTTTTTTCCAGCATCTACTCATCATTTGTTTTTAAGATACAACAATTTCAAAACAAAATTTTTGTAAAAGATATAACTTCATTAATTGGGCTGATTACAGCATAATGCCGATTACTTAACATCGGTCAGTATGTAACCGATATATTAACTTTTTTGCTGCACAAAGATTCTGGCTCTCTGCCTGAGTGCCTGGCCCCTCCCCCTCACCAGTGAAGTGCAGCACCACTTGGCTCTTACTCAGGTTCATTCTTTTTATTTCAGATCCCCCTCCTCAAATGCAGTGATTTATTTTGGTGTGACAGTGAAAAAAACATTTACATTTAAATCCCACTTTCTGTGAGAGCGAGCGCAGTAGCAGTGGTGTGCACGCCTTAGTCATTACAAGTGTTGATGTGGAGTAGTGGTTCTCCTTTCTGCTCTGACAGGACTCCTATTTTATAGCATTTTGTGTTTCATGCGGGTTCCTTTGTCAGTGCAGTGTCATAATCCAGTTGTCCCTTAACCCAAGATGTAGAATGTTACCCCAGCCTGTGCGAAATGCCCCATAAAATAGGAGATTGCTGCTCAGAAGGCTGGGACTGCTGTGCCAGGTTTTGGGACGGGGGGGTAGGGTTGGGGTTAGGGTTAGGGTTCACAGCAGCACCTGCAGGAACTCCTGTCCAGTTACAAAGCATTAGCTTTTAAACTTTATGCAGAAAAATGCAGGGGTTATGAAATCATGCGAGGCCCAATATTTTGTGTATTTTGCGGAAATATGCTATTGTGGTGAATATGTGCCCTTTTTGAAAAAATGCAACCACCACATAATGTTCTCTATTTCCTTGATTATGCATTGAATTATGCGATCGCAAAATCATGTTTTTCTGGAGGGACTCGTATTACAAAGTTTTAACGTTGTTTAAGTTGCATCTCTGCAATATAATCAAAGATAGTGTATATGCAACTTTTATATATGTCCATCATTATCTAAGACTGTTGTAGTATATATATCCTGTGTACATTGATGTTTTTATTTCATATATCGGCCGATATTGCAGTGATTGGTCTATGTATCAGATATGGCTTTTTTTAGCCCCCAATATCGGTATGGGCATTGGCCCCAAAAATCCCATATCAGTTGGACTCTAGAGAGAATGACAGGACAAATGATGTAGATTTAGTAATGAGATGAAAAAGATGCAGAAGAAAACTAAGACAAAAGAAAATACATAACTGGATGAAAAAGACAAGAAGACAATGATACAAAACCAGGTAAATTACTGGATGTAATAAGACATATTGTGAAAAAAAGAATATAACATATACAAGATAAAAAGTAGTTGAACCGTTATCTCCATTTTTATCCATCTTCTTTTAGTACTTGTGCTTAAAGAATGAGTGCACTTGACCTCTGACCTGTCTATGTGGTTCTGTTTCTGTTGATCCAGAGCGTCTGGAACTCAGGATATGTCCGTCACTGCTCCAGACACCATCACCACCTGGGAGACAGAGGCTTTCTGTTTGTCTCCTCAGGGCTTTGGTTTGGCCCCTCGTAAAGAGTTCTCTGTCTTCCAACCCTTCTTCCTGGAGCTCAGCCTTCCTTACTCTATCATTCGAGGAGAACACTTTGAACTAAAGGCCACTGTCTTCAACTACATGACGAGCTGCTTCACGGTAAGCGCTGGTTTTCCATTCAGCACACAACACATGCACCACATTAGTTTGTATAGTAAAAGTGAAATTAAAGATTGAAAGGCATGCCTGATCAAACAGCTACAGTGCAAATGGAGCCCTCAGGAGTCTCAGTGGATTTTGGTTGATTTGAATTCTTTCAATTTTCCCTTTATATTTTTCATTAAAAAACGATTTACTTTACCTTGTTTGGTATTGTTTTTTCAACACAATCTCACCCGTGGGAGTACAGTTTTGTTTTGTTTTTTTAATTTGGCATGCTGTATTAACACAGAAAACCTAAAATCACACAAAAAAAAAATACAATTTGAGTTGTACTGTTTGTTCAAAACACAGTAAATGGAGGGGGTGGATGAAATTCACCCTGAGTATCTTAAGTTCCTGGATGTGCAGGGAATATCTTGTTTGAGATGTCTCTGCAACATCATGTGGCAGTCAGGGACAGTAACTCTGGATTAGCAGACCGAGCTGGTGGTCCCCCTTTTTAAAAAGGAGGACCAGAGGGTGTGTTCCAACTATGGGGGGTATCAGCTTAGCCTCCCAGAGAAAGTCTATTCCAGGGCACTGGAGAGGTGGATTTGACATAGTTGAACTTTGGATTCAGAAGACACAATGTGGTTTTTGTCCTGGTTGTGAAACACTAGACTTTCCACCTCTGCTCGAGGGCTCATGGAGTTTGCCCAATCAGTTTACAAGTGTTTTGTGGATTTGGAGAAGGTGTTCAACTGTGTCCGTTGTGGTATCTTGTAGGGGGGTGCTCTGGGAGAATGGGGTCCAGGGTCCTTTGCTAAGGGCTGCCCAGTCCCTGTATGATAGAAGTAGGAGCTTGGTTTTGCATTGCCGGCAGCAAGTCAGACCTGTTCTAGGTGCAAGTTGGTCTTTGGCAGTGCTACCCTTTGTCACTGGTTCTGTTCATAATCTTTATGGACAGAATTTCTAGGTGCATTCAGGGGCCGGAGGAGGTCCAGTTTGGGATGTTCCTCTTTGCGTTTCATAGATGATGTTGTCCTGTTGGCCTCATCAAACCTGGACCTTCAGGATGTACTGGGACAATTTGCAGCCGAGTGCGAAGCAAGTGGGATGAGAATCAGCACCTCCAAATTTGAGGTTATGGTTCTCGACTGGAAAAAGACGACCTGCCCTCTTTGGCTTGGTGGAGATACTTTGCCCCAAGTGGAAGATCTCGGGGTCTTGTTCTCAAATGAGGAAAGGACAGACCATGACATTGACAGGGGGATCGGTGCAGCGTCTGCAGTGATGCGGTCATTGTATTGACTTGTGATGGTGAAGAAGGAACTGAGAAAAAAGGCAAAGCTTTCGATTTACCGGTCAATCTATGTTCCTACTCTTATCTATCATAAGCTTTGGGTCATGGCCGAATGGTCAAGATCCCAGATACAAGCGGTCAAAATTAGTTATCTTCATCAAGTGGCTGGGTGCTTAGAGATAGGGTAAGGAGCTTAGTCACCAAGGAGTAGCTTGAAGTAGAGCTACTGCTCCTCTGCATTGAGAGGAGTCAGCTGAGGTGGGTGGGGCATCTGTTTCGGATGTCTCTTGGTTGCCTCCCTGGGGAGGTGTTCTGGGCATGTCCAGGAGGAGGCCTAGGGGAAGACCCACGCTGGAGAGATTATGTCCCTTTCTGTTTACCTTCTACACTAATGACTGTATCAGCCCCTCCCCCATCAGCACCTGCCTGAAATATTCTGATGACACTACAGTAGTCGCAGTCCTCAATAATAATACCTCTGTAATAGATTACAACAGGTCCATAGTCCATGTCACACAGTGGTGTACAGACACCTGCACATAAACGTCACCACAACAAAAGAACTGGTCTTCAAACCCCCAGCAGATCAGCCCATCCCATAACCCCGTCTACATCACTGGTGAAGTGGAGAGGGTGGAGAGTCACAAATACTTAGGACTCACTGTGGACAATAAATTCAGCTTTGGTCAACACCACCCACATCCATGAACGCTGACAACAAAGACTCTCCTCCATCAGATCCTTCAGATCACTCTCTGTTGCACTCCCCCACTTCTGTTACTACTTTACAAAAGCATTATCCAACCCCTCCTCCTGTACTGCCCCTCCTGGTTCTTCACCATGCTATCAGCCCCCAATAAGAACACACTCATCCGGATCACAAACAAAACTGACAAACTCATCGGACCCCCCCCAACCTCATAGACCAATGACACAGCTACAGTACATAGAGCACACACCATTACACAAGACCCCAGTCACCCCTTTAACCCACATTTCATTCTGCTTCCTTCCGGTCACCACTACAGAAATAAAATGGAAAAAAGTAAAATTTAGCAGAAATTTCATCCCAAATTTAACAACAAATGAATAAAGAGACTGAAATGTGTTAGTTGGATCTGTGTGGTAGAGGGTATATGTGTGGTATATGTGTAGTGGAAGGTATATGTGTGGTATATGTGTGGTAGAGGATATATGTGTGGTATATGTGTGGTGGAAGGTATATGTGTTACGGTATATGTGTGGTATATGTGTGGTGGAGGGTATATGTGTGGTATATGTGTGGTAGAAGGTATATGGGTGTTATATATGTGGTAGAAGGTATATGTGTGGTATATATGTGGTGAAAGGTATATGTGTGGTATATGTGTGGTAGAGGGTATATGTGTGGTAGAAGGTATATGTGTGGTATATGTGTGGTATATGTGTAGTGGAGGGTATATGTGTGGTAGAAGGTATATGTGTGGTATATATGTGGTGAAAGGTATATGTGTGGTATATGTGTAGTGGAAGTGTTGGCTTTGTTGTTAGGGTGGGATATGGTGTATAATTAATGTGTGTAGGGTTGTGTTATGTCAGATGGGGTTTTTTTGTGAGTAACGTTTTTTTTTTGTGGCTGTACGAACAGTGGAAACAAATTTCCTGTAAAGGAAAAATAAATATCTATCTATCTACCTGGCCTGGGGATGCCTTGGGATCCCCCTGGAGGAGGTTTCTGGGGAAGTCTGGGCATCCCTCCTTAGACTGTTGCCTCTGCAACTCAGCCCTAGATGAAGGGGAAAAAGATGATAATGATGACAACATTGAACTGGCCATGTTTATAACTTAGAATGCACATGTAAATTTAAAAAAAAAAAAACCTTAAACAAAACAAACACAGTTAGCAAATAGCAAAGTTATGTACAACTATTTACATGAAAATGCAGGTAATACCTCAGGCATTTTTTTAGTAAAACTCTAATTCATTCATTCATTCATGAACCCGCTTTGTCCTCACTAGGTTTACTTGAGCTTATCCCAGCTACTTATGGATGAAGGCGGGGTACGCCCTGACAGGTCACCAGTTCATCACAGGGCAAAACTATGTACACCCAACTATAAAAACAATCAGCTATCACAAGATTCTACACATCTGATTGATTGGTGAAGTTCACATTTCCACCAAATGGAGTTATATGATTTTTTTTTCTTCCTGTAGAAGCCTGTTTTTATTGTCTTTTTTTCCACAAAATACACACCAAACATGATAACAGTAAAGGTTTACTTGCCCTTTCAACACAACTATCATCACAGTATTACTCTGACATCTGTACTTTCCACACAGGTTTAAAGAAGACTCAATGAGGCTTACTTACATCATCTTAAATCAGGTTATGATTTACAACATTTCAACTCCTAAGGGTTAAGGAATTATAATTAAATAATGTAAGTTTTAAATAATGACATAAGTGTTGATTTATACATTTTTGTTAATACATTTTAACTGTAGAAGTCTTTATAAAAAACTTCAATCAGAAAAAGGATTTTGTACAAATAGTAAAAAGTAAGTTTAAAGTGATAGCAAGACAAAGGAATTGATTTTCATATGGACGATTATGGGCGGCACGGTAGTGTAGTGGTTAGCGTTCACGCCTCACAGCAAGAAGGTCCCGAGTTCGATCCCCGCCCCATCCACGGGGGGACCTTTCTGTGTGTAGTTTGCATGTTCTCCCCGTGTCTGCGTGGGTTTTCTCCGGGTACTCC
>JAPTGZ010000006.1:7575486-7587442 GCA_029814645.1 Fowleria isostigma
CCCCACAAACATGCACACACCCCAACCCACCCTTAATTCAGCCTCGTTCCAACTCGCTAACAGTGGAAGCTAACTTACTTTTCTATAGATCAGAGATGTCCGTTGAAGTCTGTGGACGCCATTAGCTGAAACAATGACAAGTGTCAAGAGAAGCTAACAATCTAAGCTACTGTTACAAGACAAAGTAGAGCTAAGTAACAATGGAAATAGTACATTTTCTGGACTACTAAGTATAATTAAAGGATTTTTCAGGTGAGAATTTTTCTATTTATGTTTCAGAGCTCTGTGTAATTGTCCAGATTGGGCAAAAATACTCATTTAACAGTAGATCAGCTTGAATTATAGCCAATAGAATAAATATAAAAAATATAATATAAAATGATTAATGCTGTTAATCAAACTTTGTGGTATGAGAGGAGAAAGAGAGGTCATGTGGCGGTAAGATTGTATAGTTTTGCTGATATGCTGGTGCTATATGTATTATCTTCCACATCACCTACAGTAAGTAAATCAAGTCCAGCAAACAGTAACCTGACACAACCTCCCACTTGCTTCACTTTCAATTCCTGCCTTAACCTCCCTCAAATTAACCTTTTACATGACATGCCAAACACAGGGGTGACTAACAACAGCGTTATTATTTACACCAATGTTATATCACTAATACATTATGTCAGTATGTAAAACACCAGGGCCCAGGTACATGTTAACTTTCACTGACATTTTGGCTTTTAATGTTTGACAAATTAAAATGTCAACCACACAACAAATTTGTTACTACAAATATCCCCCTCAGACTGTAGAAATAGCAATGTTTGTCATCAGTAAGTTTGAATCGACACTGCCTGACCTGCATGTGTAACCAATTTAAACATTCAACATGTTTACAGCTGGCATTAACGTACATTATAGGTGATTCAGTTACAAAAATACAGCACGTTAATTCAACCCGATTTAAATCCACCCAAGACATATTGGGCCCGTTTACATGCACGCCGATACTTCAATCATTATCTGATTTCTGGAGATATCAGATTATTTAAGTGATCATGTAAACGGGATAATCTGTTAGGCTTTATCCAATAATTCAAAATCAGATTAATGCACCTAGATTTCTCCTCAATACTCAAATGTCTTCACGCATGTATATAGGTTAATCTGTATTTTGTTCTTATTTGTCTGTGCATGTATTACCACAATTAAAAGTAGTAGAACAGAAGTGACATAGTCAAACTTGAGTAGAAGACAACAGAAAGTCTGAGTCTACCATCACTACGTATGTTTCTACTCGATAAGAAATCCAATAATGGGCTGGAGTGTCTAAACCAAGGTGTTTCAATTATCACATTTCTTAAGTGCATGTACAGTCTCGAACACATTTTATTGGTGTAAAGATTAATGTGTCCCACTGAAGAATGACATACTCACCTAACATCCTCAACTCCACTGAAAGTTGATGAATCATGTACTTACATTATATCAATGTTCAGATACTAATAAGAACATCTAACATAAAATATATCAACATTTGTTGAACCCAACGGATTTTAGACTCACCACTGGACATGAGAAGTCTCCCACTGGCTTTAAGTCTTATTAAGAACATAAATTCCATGATGTGTCCGTGTTCTACTTGACATTAATCAACTTTGCAAAAGAAAAACTTTACAGGCTCAGCTTATTTCACAGCTGTCTGGGGTTTCAAAAGGAATTGGCCAACTGGAATACAAATTTCCACATGGTTACTTGTACATGGCTCATCAATATCAAGTCTAAACTCTGCTGGATCTCACATAAATGAGAAATGCTTTAGGGATCACTGGAATGCTTAGACACAACAGAGAGGAACCCTCAGGGCCCTCAAAGCTTCATAGAAGGCCTAGGAAATTTTAGAATTAAATTATATGAATGTAAACTTTACAAAATAATAATTATGTAAATATTTCTATTTAATTTCATTTAAAACAATCAATTTAATGCATTTTTTTAATACATTCCAAAGTTAAACCTACTGTCAACTTCACATTAGTAATGAAAGGGTTACTAAAACATGATGTCCATTCAGAATCTTCACTATCTACTGATAGGACAACATGAACAACAACTTTTGCAATATTCACGTGGATCAAATTAAGCAGACTCTAGTCTGTAGTATACTTGGATATGGACTCGAGTACGCTGGGTGAAAAGGCCCTTCGAGGATGCCTTGACCAGTTGGGGTTTAAGAGAGAGGACGAGAGAGACCTGAGAAACAACTGTTAATGCCAGATATGAACAGAATCATAGATGTACATTTATCTGGTAAATATATCCGATTTCAACATTCATGGACACTATTTGAATTAATAATATACACTATGTTCAACATCCTGTGTTTCTGTAGGCATTAGTGGTCCTTTAAAACACAGCAGAAACAGCTGTACCCCATGCTGATCCAAGCCTCGCTCTGCTCTTCAGCACCTGGGCTTTACTTGACTGCAGCAGCGCTGTGCAAAGACAAAGATGAAAGCATACGCCTGCACACCTGCCACATTTCCATTGTAAGAGGGTGGTAAATCAATGCAAGCAGACTGAGCTTATTGAATTTACATAGTGAGGTTGAACACAGAATATGGTTTGACTTGCAGAAAACTCTTTGTATGCGATCACGTACGTGTGTTTGGGAGTATGATCTGACTGGGGAATACTGGCAGTTTGTATTGTGCTCCTATCTTTCAGTCATTCCTTTATGAAGCAAAACTGATGCAACGATATACCACCCTACAGCCGGGTATTGTTCCCCGTGATCAAAAGCCTGCTTCTCTCTTTCTCCTAACTAGCTTCTTCTTTTTCCCCTCCTTCTCATCTTCCTCTGTCTTTCTCCATTCACTTCCTCTCTCTCCGTTTCTCTCACATTGATTCAATTTATCCCTTTTACTTTTCGCTTTCCCACCCTCTCTTTTCTCAAACCCTCCCAGGCCGCCCCCACCTCCCTCAGCGATGGTAATCTCCTGGCAGTATACTATTGTCAGACTTTGATCAAAAGCCATCCTCTTTCATTCACTCTGCCTCTCTCCGACCTCTCCCCGCTTTTACTAATACTCTGTAGACCTAATGAGTACTAGGAGTCGTGTTTGATAGACTGCTGCACAGACACTTTACAGACATATACTACGCTCACGAATTAATAAGCAACATGAGTCATTTGAGAGCCCCGAGTGTGCACGGACATAGTGATGCAAGTTAAAATGCTGACTTTACGTTCAAAAGGAATGAGGCAACAATTAGGATCCACTTGCAGTGATAATGAGAGGCGATGAACCAAGCATTGCCGCAGTCTCCTGTCCTCAAGAAACCTCATACTACTTATGATAGTGTTTCAAAGTCTTAGGCAATATCTATCTTCAATTTTGAAAACAATTCAGGAGTCGCTTTACTTATTAGTAGTAGGTTGTAATGTAATGGTACCTAAAATTTATCTGATCATGGATTCAGAAAGTAAAACACCAGAAATTAGTACTTGAGATGCACTCCGGGGGCTCGGATTATTCCGGCATGGCCAGCCATCCGTCTTTCTCAATGAGAAATCCATCTGGAATCGCAGAGCATGAATCCAAATGTGAAGGGGGGACAAACAGGTGCTGCATAAACCAATCATACACAAGATGGATGTGACACTGTTGTCAGAGAAATTTAAGAATACAATGTGATTGGGGCAAAGATTTCTTTGAATTTTGAGACCATGTTCTTAGGTGAACACCCAGATTGTATTAAAGGATTTAGTAAAACATATCTGTTAATTATGTTGGTTGCTACCAAGAAAGTAATTACTAGAAAATGGGTGATGGTCAAATTAACCACATTAGAAAACTGGATAGAACTGGTTAGACATTTTCCAGATGGAGAAACTCATATTCACATTGAGATGTGAACATGACAAATTTGAAGAATACTGGAAACCACGGACAGACTTTATGAACACAAAAATTTAAATGTGACACCCCCTGTTGTTTAGCTACTCACTGTTGTTTTTATTATATTATTCTTTTTATTTTTATTATTGTTTTGACTAAATTATTAATACTGTTCGGCTGTGAAGAAAAGGCGGGACATGGAAACAAGAAATGAAGGGATGGAGATATACACAGAGAGTAAATGTACATATTGTTTTGTTATTTTCTGAAAATAAAAATGGAGGAAAAACAATGTAAAATGTTATGTGTGCATGTGGATGTAAAACATGTAAATTTTCTACCCTAAAATCAAATAAAAATTTAAATTATACAGAAATAAAAAAGAATACAGGTGTAATCTGTCATTCAATCCTTATTTTTGAATCAAGTAAATAACCAACAACAGTTGTAAAAAGATTTGTGGACTTGAAACTGACTTTGACTCACATCAAAAAGACACTGGTGCATATGACGCATCGCGAAACACCTGCCCCCCAGACTTGTGATTGGTTCAGATTGTGCAAATTTCCCAGTGACCGGGCCAATTCCAGGCTGTTTTCTCAGTATTGAATACACTGAGAAAACCAGATGGCTGGCCAAGCTAAGCCTATTCCACGGGTGTCCAGTGTTTTAAATCAGGGGTGTCAAACTCATTTTAGTTCAGGGGCCACATTCAGCCCAATATGATCTCAAGTGGGCCGTGCCAGTGAAATAATAACAGTGACAAAAAAGTAAAATTATATTTTGAAAATGTTTCTATAAACAAATTTTCCTTAACAATCTGAATAACATAAATAAAATGAAATGTCTAAAGGAAACTAAAAGCAAATTTTAACAATATTATGCCTCAGTTTATCATTTACACCAGTGTATTACCACTTAAATTACGAATACACAAAACATTTAGTAACAGGTTTGTTCAAATTACATTCATTTCTCTTTCAACATTTTAGATTGTTCATATTTGTTCAGGTTAGTCACTTTCTTTTTTGTAAAAGGATAGTTTGTAAATGTAAATATTTTCATGAAATTTTATTTTTTTACACTAAAACCAAAAAAAAACATTGCAGTGGTTATTATTTACAGTTTTTATGATGTTATTTTACTGGTCTGACACATTTGAGATTGAACTGCTCTGTATGTAGAACCTTAATTAAAAACATTTTAATTTTAACACAATCGATTGTTAATATCTTCAGTGTAATTTTTTAATTTCACAAATTCATCAGATTGGACCCTTTCTTTGGTGGGCAGGTTTTGGCTCATGGGTCACATGTTTGACACCTGTACTTTAAAGAAACTGGTGCTTTTCTATTTGTACATATGTGGGAATGTATGAATTTGCATCCCAACTGGCACACCAATATCAAATAAAAAACCTGATGTACCACAATCAAATGAGAACTGTTTTAGGGATCACTGGCATGCTCAAGTGCATTTCACAAACAGGAGACTTCTGAAGAAAACATGATATGATTATCCTCACATAAATCAGGCGACATTCATCCTTTCTGATTAACCTGACTCTGATTAGGGGTAAAAAAAGGAAGTATATTTCCTGTCATGTTCGGCGCCATCAGCCTAGTTTTCTTTGTTACATTCTTCCTAGATGAAACTAAACTTTTTCTTATTCTTTTTTCATCTTCCTCAAATTAGCATTCCTAAACCTATGTCTGCAAGCCTCCAGATCAGTATTATACCTTAATCTGTCTTTCTTGAGTCTGTTGAGGCTTTAGTATCACAGGACTAAATAATAAATGTATAAAGAATACGTCTGATTCTCCAGGGAACCTTCAGATGAATCAGATAAATTATATTTTCAGTCAGTAGAAAGAATATGTAGAAATTAAATGTAAGTGGATATGCCAGTCTTGACTTGAAGGTTTTTGGTGATAAAAGCAGCAAATCCAGATTTAAATGATTAATATGAGTAGGTACTCCTGCCTTTGAACCACAGAATGATATAACTTCCAAACCTTCAGTATCAGTTAGTTGTAAACCACTGACAAATCTACTGGGACTATAAATGTATTTGTTTTTCATAGTGAACAAAATTAAAACCAACTGTTCAAATTTCACCAAAGAGCTTATATCTAAAAAGTTTGAAACACAACTAAAAGTTTCGGTTATTTCTGCAACCCTGAACGGTACCATTGATGACCTCGGCAGGAGAAGCAGGAGGAAGCACGTAGGATGAGAAAGACTTAAGCCCACTTCCAATTCTTGCCTTGGTCCCCCCCCCTTACCCCTACCCGTTCACCTGAAGGGGTACGGGTGTCCCAATACCCAATGAGTGTTAGGGGGAGGGCTGTTTGACCAATTCAAAATGGAGATTTTTTAGGACCACATTACAAATGGAGGGGTATGAGAAATCTCCCATAATTCTGTTCGAATCATCGGCAAGATGGAGGTAAACACAGCAATAAAGTGCAGCAGTGTGATGAAAGAAACACACAAATGTAAGTATTTTCTTCATAAACGACCGAATCATTTGATCGTTCGTTTAATGTCATTTTAATGTGCTATAGATCACATTTCTGTGGTTTGCGGTTGATAGCCCATGAAACACAGATGTGACAGCTGCTGATCATGGTGAATTCTCTTGGAAACAAAGTTGTCGAGTGTGTTTATAGTGGCATCGATGACTGCTGATGGCGTAACAGGTCTCAAAGGGTTGTCTCATTCCATAGGGCAAGGTTTCTACCCCTACCCCTTGTAACTCCATTTTAAGGGGTGAACTGCAGAGGGGAACTCTCCAGCCTTTCTACGACTTCAGAGAAGTCCTAGGAAATTTTAGGATTAAATTATATAAATATTAACCCAATAATTATTTTAAAATTTCTATTTCATTTTATTTAATACAATTAATTTAATACATGTTTTCTTGTCTATATTCTAAAGTTAAACTTACTGTCAACTTCACATCAGTAATAAATACTATCCTAAACATGTTATCCAATCAGAATCATCTGTATCTGTGTAGACCCGGTGAGGACTGCATGCATGACTGCATGAACTCCAGGCTATGCATGTAGTTTCAGAGTGACAGGTGAATTGATTTTGAGTGGGTGGGACAAAAAAAAATAAGACCACAGGACTTCTGGAAGACTTTCTCCCAGCAGCAGCTACTCCACTGAGCATGCTCATTAGAGTTGAGATTTTGAGTGCAGAAGGGAGAAAAACAGAAAAGGAGAGTGATGTTGTAGCTATTTTACAAGCTTCCCCTTTTTTAAGATGAATATTCACTGAAAAACTTGAAATAACAAAAAATGGAAGGACAACTCCAGAACTGGACTGGAAGGAAAAAAGAAAAATAAAGTGGAAATGTGTTTCAGGACTGAAAATTATCAGCGGCATCAATGGATGACAGACTTTAAATAAACACACAGGTGGACTGTTTGACCAGTCATGGTCCACCTGGGTCAGCTTAGACGTGATGAAAAATAGAAAGAGAACTTTTGGAGCTCAAGATAAAAGAAAACCATGCACTGACTACAAAGACAGATGGACTTTGTAGGTAGGTGTGTTATAAGACAGTCAGTAAAAACATCTTTTCTTGAATCCCCAGGTCCAACTGCCACGGTTCACTATTGGTGAACAGGGATTAGACCTTTGGCTTAGACATAGAAAGGCTCTTCCCTAACTGGGTATTGAATACAAGACCCTCTTAATAAGAGGCAATATTGTTGACCTATAGGCCACCGTGATGGTGAGGAGCCTTGATTTTATGTTGCATCTCCAACCGAATGGGTGGAGATGCAACATGAGGTCATAATTTGTGTTAAAATCCAGACCAGCTTGACTGAACAATGCAGTCATTTAACATTAGGTGCTGTTATTGTACGGTAACACCCTGTCACAGATATACTTTTAACACACTGGTTTAAGTAATAATTTTGCATCTTGGTGTTAACACTGACATGACTTTTTCAGTTTGAATGTAGCTGCACTGCATTATAAATGAAACTGAAATTAGAATTAAAGCTGCAGGAGATTAAATCAATAGAAAAATAGTACACATTTTCCTCCACATTTTCCTCTTTGCTGTTGAAATCTAAAGACTAAATACCTGACCTGGTGTCATTTGATGCGGTTATGGAAAATTGAAACCACTTTGTCAAGCTTTTGTCATGGACTACAGTAGTAAAGTTCTGTCCAAGTTGTCCGACAGGATCTGACCAGTGATCAGTAATTACTCCTGTCAATCATATACTTATTCTTTGCATCACAGGTAGAGCCTCAATTAAGGATGGGTACCTTTAACATTTAAACCGATACTGGTATACAATGGCACCCGTTTTCAGTACTTTTTGTGTGGATGTGTGGTGATTAAAGTATTTTTGTCGACAAAAAAAGTTGTAAAACTTTTTGAATTCTGAATATTTATTTCTCAACATCATAAATTAAAAAACATAAAACTTGAGAAAAGTGTGTGTTTATGGGGGGGGGCGCAAATAACTTACAAATAAATATAACATATATGATTTTTTAACTCAAGTATTACAAACTAAAACAAACCATTCCCTCGGGCATGAACTGTACTGCACATGTTCCACAGTTCTTTTTCAGGAACACCAACTACTTTTTCTGGCAAGAGCCAAGCCCTCTCCACACTGAGGGTTTTTTTTTTTTTTTTTGATGCCATTTCATCTCTCCCTTTGATGCTGGCTGTAGGTGAGGAGCTGCCAGCTGCTGCAGGTGCAGTGATGGTGCCTGGTGTAGTCGTAGCCTGCTCCTTTGGGGCCTTGCAGTATTGTACATTCTTCAGCCATCAGGTGTAGATTGGTCAATATACAACTGAGGGACTTTTGAAGTCCATGGGATATATCTTGCATACATCTTTATTAAAAATAAAAAACAACAAACAAAAAAATGAATGTTTATGTTTATTATAATCATATCTTTAAAAATGCCATAACTGTTCAATTACGGAAACAATCACTTATTAATAAATTATTAATAAATTACTAGATATACTAAAATGTCAACTAAATAACCGTCCAAATTTAATAACAACCACTTTCTAATTAGATAAACAATAATAAAATCAGCTTATTCAAAAATGGGTTTGATTGTGTTCTTTTTATTAAGTTGAGATAATTATGAGATATTTTTTTTTGGCAATATGTCACATTTTATATGGAAAATAACAAATTGTATCTGCATCAGAGAAATCACTTTCAACTAAGTTACCCATTGCTGAAGCCGATTTGTTATTTCCAAATCACATGACCTGCGCCACATGATGCCATTTCCTCCTGAAAAAACCACTGGACAGACTCACACATACGTTCTTTCTCCTCTTTCTTAGTTATTTGATATAAAGTATTGTGAGTCACATGTGTATTTATCACACTCTTATGTCAACAGTGTTACTACAATATCTTTATAAGTAACTTTCAATTTTACTCAATTATAAATATAATATTTAGAAGAATCTTTCTGTATAAATGTCACGTGGTGTTATGGTTATGTTGATTTTAGGAATGAAAACAGCAAAAATGTCAGCTATAACTGTCAACTATGTTACCCTGCAAAGGGAACTCAAAAAGTCCCTCAATTATATATTGACCCAGACTACGTTTGACTAAGTGTTTCCTCAGGCTTGAGGTGTTGCCATGACTGGCCTTACATTTAGCATTGCAGATATTACAGCAAGCACAGTCTGCATCACGTTTAGCAAAGAGGAGCCACACCCTCAAATGCTTTCTGTCCACCATGCTGCTGTTTCCATCAAGCCGCCACTGATGTAATCATTCGTAGAGCAAGTTATTCAATAACCAATGGGTTGGCGGTTCAAATCCCACTCTGTCCTAGTCCTAGTCATGTGTTGTTGTGTCAAGACACTTCACCCACCTTGACGTACAAATGTTTGGTGGTGGTTGGAGGGGCCATAGATGTGGATTGGCAGCCACGTCTCCATCAGGCTGTGGTGCAAACATAGTTTACCACCACCAGAGTGTGAATGTGAGAGTGAATGAATAATGGATCCACTGTACACACTTTGAGCATGTGTTAATAGAGCAATATATATGTTAATAGAGCTATATAAATCTAATCTGTTATTATTATTTATTACGCTCTCATGCGTCTAGTGCCGTCGTGGCATCAGGCAGACATTCAATTCGATTTATTTATGGAGCCCAGTATCACAACAAAGTTACCTCACTGGGCTTTACAAAATCTGGTGAATGTGAAACTACGCAACTGTCAAACAGCCCTCCACTCTCTCTCCA
This sequence comes from Fowleria isostigma, assembly GCA_029814645.1. Taxonomy (NCBI): domain Eukaryota; kingdom Metazoa; phylum Chordata; class Actinopteri; order Kurtiformes; family Apogonidae; genus Fowleria; species Fowleria isostigma. The sequence goes on from JAPTGZ010000006.1 coordinate 7,585,655, forward strand.
ACACACCCAATGTGAGGATGTGTCCAAGTACCAAAATGTGGTACCATCTAACTTAACATGAATCAATACCAAGTAGTAATGATGGAATTCGGTCAGCACCAAAAAAAGTACCACATTCAATACTCATTCCTAACCTCAATACACAGGTAAAGGTCCATGTCCGTAAATTAGAATATACTGAAATGGAATTATTTTTGTTGCACAGTGACACAAGTGTAAATTAGTTTGTTAAACAATAAACAATCAGTATGTAGTAGAGGGGTCACCTAGTCTGGTCCTGCATGTTTTAGACGTATCCCTCTTCCAGCACACCTGACGGTTGTTATCAGGTTTCTGCAGAGGTTCATGATAGGTTTATCAGTTGAATCAGGTGTGTTGGAAGATCCTAAAACATGCATGATAGTAGCTCTAGAGGACGTACTATATATATATACACAATATATGTATATAATATATATATATATATATATATTGCCAGTTGAACAGATCTAATCATGTTAATTGTGATCATACACTCTTTCCACACATCTCTTACAGCCTGGATAAGATAAAACCCCTTCTTAAATCTGGCGTTTCTCTTCAGTGTGAGAGGGTAATCAGGTATAATTAGCATTCATTTGCAGGTCAAATCCCTCCACAGTAGTCTGGGTATTTATCAGCTTCAACTCTGATCAGCTGGGATGGAAAATACAATATATGTGTGATCCTAATATTTTTACCTTCCACCATGCAATGAAGCATGAAGTTCAGGATATTGATGCATAAATATTATGACATTATGTATTGTTTTTTTTTTGTTTGTTTGTTTTTTTATATTTGAGAATGGTGCGTATTTCTCCATCCAGATCTACTGGAATGACCTTTACGGAGACTTCCTACTGGTTTGTCTGAGGAATGGGTTATTGTTGCTGCAGATCTCACACTGAGACACTGCTACAGAGTAAACTCCTTTGGCCCTCCAGGACCCCTAACGGTGGTCCACCCTACCTGATGCTTGGGTAACTTTATTGCAGTCTTGTGCACATATTTTCCTGTCCTGCAAATTCACACTCCCTGCTTTAGTTATTTGGCCTTGGTTTTTACCTCAAATTATTATTTTCCATGAATCTATTGCCATTGTGTATTGATTTGACCCCTTGAGCTCATTGTGAGACTCTTTCACATAATATACTCCATTTCCAGCTGTGAATGGCACAGGAGTGGAGACCACCAACCCTCTTTTTCCTTTCAGGCTTCTCTAATAAATTGAGTTTCTTTCTTTCTTTGTTTCCTCCCTCGTTTTCCCGTATTCCTCTATTTTTTGTGTCTCTTTACAGAAAGAGAAGTCAATTGCAGCTGACACACAGAGAAACACAACCCTGAACTTATGTTTGCTTTCTCTTGTTGTGTTCCGCCTTTCTTGTGGGATTTATTTTTGCACCATTCTTTTAGCGGCCGGAGAGATGCTCTCCACTCTCTGCCCCTTAGAGAATGACTCACATTATCAAGTAGGTGTGTGTGTGGTTAATGTGTGTCAGTGCCAGGGGCATAAAGTGTGTTTGGCATAGAAATGACACCAACAGCTGCAAATTACATTAACCATTCTCTCTTTTTCTTTTCCATCGCCTTTCATCAAAAGAAAATGATCCGAAAAGAAGTAAAGTGGCTAAATAAAACATCCCACGTTTTTTATCTTGCCTCCTGCTATGAAAGGACTCACACCATCTCAAACCAGAGCCAAATACCAAACCTCTTTTTGACAGTTCAAGTGTATTTAAAAAGGTGGTTGTAATTTACTTCAAGCATCAG
>JAPTGZ010000006.1:7742382-7753102 GCA_029814645.1 Fowleria isostigma
GGTCTTTCTGGGGTAGTGTTTTTAATTTTATTTATTTTTTAATTTTGAATTTACTTTTTTTTGTTTATTTATTTATTTATTTTAAGATATTTTTTTTTAGCATGGACATAAAATATTCACTTAATCCGGTCGTTACAGGCAGCAGAACCAACCCATAAAAATGGAGGATGGAGGCAGCACGATGGCATGAAGGATGGAAATATGAGCATGAAAAAAAACAAGACACACAAACAGTCGATCCACATACAGTATTATACACACTCTGCAGGAAGGAGTTTTATTTTCAATAAAGCACTTCCAGCTTAAAATACCACATTAATGCCAAGTATATGTTAGACAGGGATGCTGCTAGCACTTCTGCTAACGCATTTAAAAGCTTGGACAAACACGTTAAGTGCATACATATTCCCTTCTTTCATGAGGCTGTTTACTCATGCTAAATGAAATGCCATTAATAAATATTAAAAATGAATGATATTTAATTATGATTAATCAAAATTAATCACAGCAACCCTGTGATTAATCTGATTAAAACTTTAATCGTTTGACAGCATAATTTTTAATCTATATTAATAGATGACATCTAGTTATGTAACTACAAAAGGGATGCACTACAGGAGTCAATTGTGGGACTACTACTCCTCTGCATATATTGGTTCTGATAAATGTCAATATTTTTTCCTGTCCAATTTGGTTCCTCTGGTTGAGGAATAGTTCCATCTCCACTTGAAATGTCTCAGCAAGTTGATAGGACCAATATTTTTGGAGATGGTATTGATTTTGTAATCACAGTAGTTAATCCCATTGAGTTGCCCATGGCAGTTCAAAAGCGCAATACCACGCATGATGGGAAATTAATTTAAAAACAGGAACAATGCATTTACTAATGCTGCATTACAGGTCACCTCTAACCCATGTTTTTTCAACCTTCTACCAGTGAAAATGCACTGGAATGCCAGTCAAACCTGTGACTTCCCAGCCTTGAAATTGTACTAGGTCTATGTACTCCCAGTCTGGTGCTTTGATGTCACATAACCTGTGAGACAACAATGGCGGCCCCCGTGGATGTGATGTTTATGCAAATTGTTATTAAATCAAGGCATTGCGCTACTGTTATTTATCCACAAATGTTATGCATCAGCAGCTACTCTAGCATTACCTAGTTTTCAGTCCACAAATTAATACCAAATACATATCCTGTTTTTCCTCCTATTTGTCTCAAATAAGCAAGGATCAAACACCTCTGGAAAGAAATGACTTTAAATGAGCATAACCCCTGTACGGTCCACCATAGTGGTTTACATCTGGCTCCCACAATTCCTTGTCCTCAGGTAGTTTGGCGTGACTTGCCTGGAAGGCTACAAAGTTGTGAGTTGTGGCTTGAAGTTGTGACTTACGGACTCAAAAACAGTCCCAATACCAGGATTAATATAAGCCGTGGTTCCACATATGTATGTGTAGAAGAGTAGTGGGCCCACAATGGACCCCTGTGGTACACCCCTTTTGTAGTTTTCAACATATACTGAAATAATTATATCTATTATAATCACATACTTGGTCACCATCTCCGGATTTAAAAACGGGAGTTAGAATTCCCTGTTTATTGGAAGAAATTCACTTGTATGAAAACATAAATGGATTAATGTCAATGTGTCTTTTAAAAATAACTATCAGGTCCAAACAGACCTTTAGTAATGAGATTATGACTAATTAAAGTATGTGTCCGCCCTGAACCTCCACTGTGTAAACACATAATAAATGTCAGTGTTTATGTGGTACTGGCCTCTCTGACGCCCCGCCCTCTTTTCCTTATTGTTTTAGCGTGTGTTTGTGTTTACGACTCGACTGAAGCAGGTCAATCGTGACACACATGACTTTCATCTGCCGTTCACATGGTCTTCCATGGTCTTGTGGTTCATCCATACCAGTTGGACATGACGGGCGGCTGATCAAAGCTCATTGGTCCGTTCCCACAGCGGCGTCCTGACACATGTCATTAATGACGCTAGTGATCAATCAAACTGTGGGTGGCCTCTGACCTTGTCACCCTGACCTCTGGCCCTGTGAACTGAACTGAAGTTTGGAAAATGAGAAATATATGGATGATGAAGTCGGTGTGTGGCTTTGGAGGATTATGTCAGTAATGTAAAAAAATATGTAGTTAAGACCTCCACCCATAACTGACGGTTGTAACGCAAAAGTTTAATGGTTGATGGAGGCGGTCCAGGTGGAAGAGGGGGTGTGGTCGGTCCACAGGGTATTGTCATTCACTGTCCGTTTGTGCAAAAACTTTACCCATGGACTGAAGGCCAAAGGTTTTCAAGTATGGGCACTAGAGCTGCACAATAAATCATTTGAGCATCGTCATCGCAAAGTACGTATGAGCAATAGTCGCATAACAGGTACTGCAGTGTAGGAGGAAAATGAACTCAACTTGTTTTCATCTAATTTCAAGGGTACCTGACACACACTGCACACAGCCATCCACCAATTACAACAGTTCTGTTAGCTGAAGCTGCATATGGAATGTGTTGCTAGTAGCATTGAAATATGAGCAATGATCAAGAGAAAATCACCAAAAATGAAGAAGAAAATCACCAAAAGTGAAGAAAATCACCTAAAAACAAAGAAGAATATCACCAAAAATGAAGAAAATGACAGAAAGCAAAGAAAATCCCCAAAAAGAAAGGAGAAAATCATCCCCCCAAAAAGAAAATGACTGAAAACGGAGAAAATCACCAGAAATGAAGAAGAAAATGACTGAAAAAGAATAAAATCACAGAAAACAAAAAAATGCCCCAAAAAAAATGACTGAAAACAAAGAAGAAAATGACTGAAAACAAAATGACCAAAAAATAGAAGAAAATGACCAAAAATGAAGAAAATCACCAAAAAACAAAGAAGAAAATGACCAAAAATGAAGAAAATGACAGAAAGTAAAGAAGAAAATGGCTGAAAACAAAAAGAAAATGACCACAAACATAGAAGAAATCACTAAAAATGAAGAAAATGACCAAAAAACAAAGAAGAAAATGACCAAAAATGAAGAAAATGACAGAAAGCAAAGAAAATCTCCAAACACAAAGAAGAAAATGACTGAAAACAAAGAAGAAAATCACCAGAAATGAAGAAGAAAATTGTAATATATATCATGGGGTTAAAAAAAAAATTGTAATGTCAGTTTTTTCCAATGTCATGCAGCCCTTAATGGGCACGTTAAAAAACACTAGTAACTGTTTTTTTGCTGTTTTATCATGTGCTTTGTTGCATCTTTTTCTTCCTTGTCCTTCCTCCTCCTCTTCCTCCTCTTGAGATAAAGCCTAATTCATCAGTACCCTGAGGGATACCTTGTCTATTCTTGACTCTCTCCCTCTCTCTCTCTCTCTCTTTCTCTCTCTCAAACTCTAGTTTTTCTCGGGTCAGAGGATGTTCAAGGTGCTTTTGGTCACGAGTTGAAGCGTTTGGGTTCAGATGCTGTTGTATTTTTTGTCGGTTTCTTTGATAATCAGCAGCTTGTGTGTGTCAGAGGTCCGTACCGGTCCATTTAAATGTCCTGTGTCGGATGCTGCTCATCATTAGTTTGTTTAATGTGGAGTATCGGTCCTATTATATCCTATTCCGGTCCTATTTCATCCTATTTCACTCCTTTTTTGCCCTATTTTGGTCCTATTTTCTCCTATTTTGGCTCTATTTCATCCTGTTTTGGTCCTATTTTTGTTCTATTTCATCCCATTTTGGTCCTATTTCTTTCTATTTCAGCCTTATTTCATTTTATTTTGATCATATTTCTGACCTATTTCACCCTATTTCTGTCCTGTTTCATATTATTTCCATCCTATTTCTTCCTAATTATTTCCTATTTCATCCTATTTCCATCCTCTTTCAGTCTATTTCAGTCCTACTTTGTCCTATTTCATCCTATTTCAGTTTTATTTCAGTCCTAATATAAGCCCACATTGTCACGGTGGAGCTGATGGTTTGTGTAGACTCTCTCTGTGCTGGGCTTGTTTTTTAAAAGCCTGAGGTGTAGGATACATTTCATAGTGATTGTAGAGACAGTGGACAGATGGACCATAGGTGGTTCCAGTGGTTCCAGTGGGTGTGGATCCTTCCTCCCCTGTCCACAGATGCTCAGCTCAGCTTCAAACCACTTCAGTTTGTGTGTGTGTGTCCTTCTTTCCCAGGGCATGCTGGGAAAAGCTTCGTCTCCCATTGACCCAGTACAGTAAAGGTGTGTCTATAAGTGTGGACTGAACTTATGTTTGGTATCTGTGTTTGTGTGTGCAGCGCTGCAGGTGGAGAAATATTCAACCACTGTGTGTCTGAGGACAACGCCTTCACCCAGGACCACGTCAAGAGGCTCATGAGGCAGATTCTGGAGGGCGTGGCCTTCCTCCACCGCAACAACGTCGTCCACCTGGACCTGAAGGTCAGTACCACCTCAAACCCGTCATGGATGTGGAGCTGATCCGTTTGGTCCAGAGGTGGAGTCCAGACCCGTTCAGACACATCTACGGTGAATGGTGCCGTTATTGTCTACTGCGTCAAAAACCGACCAATCACATGTGACGATCCACATGTTTGTGAGCAGGACCAGTCAGGTCCAGTCAGATGAACGTGAATCCAAGTCCAGTTGAGTCTGCGGTCCATTCAGGTCCTTCTGACCCTGGACCACATACACAGACTTTTAGAACCATCTCCAAATGATCCACTTTTGTAATCCAAGGCTCAGGAGACTATTTATCAGACTGACTTATGACTTAGATAAAAACTGTGGCAAAAAATGCATCCCAGAGTACTGGAAATAGACCAAAACATATTATTGGGAAAATATGCAACTATCTGGATTGACATTCCGATGCACTGGTTTCATTAAAGTTGCGAAAAAACGGCCAAATTTGTCCATCTGAAATGAATGGGACCATTTTCCAGTGGCTATCATTCACACACGATTGATCCTAAAATTATTCTGAAATACGACAAATGTGCAGCCCGGCCCAAACATTATATATATGACACGTAACGATATCTCTTACTGTTTCCACACAAGAACGACATACAAAACCTCATTCACATACAATGGGAACAGAATGCTGACAGCTGATTGGCTAAAATCATCTCCACTCTTACTTAGAGTGGAGAGGGTTGGGTGTTATGTTAGAAACAGCTCTTCATAACTCTCACATTTTTGGGGTGTCAGCAACAATTTATGCATCAAAATGTTGTAAAAACTCAAAAACTCTTTACATTTTAATCTTAAAACGTTTTTGTTTTTTTGATGTACAGACCTCTAAGTACACAGAGTGACCATTTTTCTCTCACTCCAATGTTACTCAGACCCAAGCTTTATAATCAGTCCGTCTTTGGTTCTATTGCTTGCTTTTACACCTAGACACAAGTCCACCAATCGGACAAGATGCAAACTCACGGGTTACATTTACTTCAGGAAATGGAGGAAAGTCTAGTTTTCTTATTTTGTGCCTGTACGTCCATTCGAATGTTTGGTTCTTTTCCGTGTTTGTCCTCATGTGTATTTGAACACTAACAGATCTTTGACGGTTGGAGTCCTTTGGTGGTCTCTGTGACATGTTCTGCTGTTTGTTTTCTGTTCTGACCTAACCCTGTAGCCTCAGAACATCCTCCTGACCAGCAGCGCTCCTCTGGGCGACGTGAAGATCGTGGACTTTGGTTTGTCCAGGGTGGTCAGCAGTCACCAGGAGCTCCGAGAGATCATGGGAACGCCCGAGTATGTAGGTGAGTCTGAGGGAAGGGGGACTCCACTGCTGCTGACCCTGACCCTGTTCCTAACCCTAACCCAGTGAAGGGGGTTCCAGGGTTTAAACATCTGAAGCACAGTCTGATGAACCCAAATAATCCTGTGTGTTTGTGTTTTCAGCCCCTGAGATCCTCAACTATGAACCCATCAGCACAGCCACAGACATGTGGTAAGGACAGGTTCTGCAGGGGAAAGGGAAGGTTCTAGGTTCTAGTGTGGATGTTCTTATGTTCTGTGTGTGTTCTGTGGGTTCTGTGTATATTATGACTGTTCTGTGTATGTTTTGTATGTTCTGTGGATGTTCTGTGTTGTGTGTATGTTTTTTTATGTTTTGTGTATATTCTATGTCCCGTGTATGTTTTGTGTATGTTTTGTATGTTTTGTGAATGTTTTGTGTTGTGTGTATATTTGTCTATGTTTTGTGTATGTTCTATGTCCCGTGTATGTTTTGTATGTTCTGTGTATGAGTGTTCTATGTATGTTCTGTGTATGAACATATGTCGCTTCTTGGTTCCAGGAGTATCGGGGTCCTGGCCTACATCATGCTCACTGGGTTTTCTCCATTCTTGGGCGAAGACAAACAGCAGACGTTCCTGAACATTTCCCAGCTCAACGTCAGCTTCACGGAGGCAGAGCTTCAGCCTTTGGACCCGGACGCTGTGGCCTTCATCCAGACGCTGCTGCTCAAACGGCCACAGTCAGTCTGAAACACACCACGCACTATTATCTATGGGACAGAAACACACACAAACACACGGGTCACAGACTGGACCGGTTCCACAGGTTATAGACCCGGTTCCACCATCTGGGGGTCTAGTTCTCCTTCAGTCCTGCTCTGATTCTCCTTTAATCACGCACAGGTACTTGAACGACTCCTTCTGTTCAGTCACATGAATGTTTCTGTAAAGTGAACCATAACCATGGGTTAGGGTAAGAGGGTTAGGGTTAGACAGTTATTAAGAGGGTTAGGGCTAGAGGGATAGGGTTAGTGGGTTAGGGTTAGAGGGTTAGAGTTAGTGGGTTAGGGTTAGAGGGTTAGAGTTAGTGGGTTAGGGTTAGAGGGTTAAGATTAATAGGGTTAGGGTTAGGGTTAGGGTTAGAGGAATAGGGTTAGGGTTCAAGGGATAGAGGGTTAGGGTTTCTAAAGTTGTTCAGTTGAGTTCAACATAACAGCAGTCAAATGTAAAATCCACACGAATGCTTCAGGAACATAAATCCAACAGAATCAAACTAACAGGAACCAGTGAACTGAACAATGATGAAATAAAGGATGTGGATTCTCCTGAACACATCCACCTCTGAGGTTCAGCAGGATCATCAGTATGTGAGTCAGAGGACAATGGAAAAGACCACAGACAGACAGATGGACTCATGTCCATCCACAGCAGTAAGAATATAGCGGTCTGTGGTCTGGACCATCCGGAACCCTGGGGCTCCCCCTGGTGGAGGTAGGAGGGACTGTCAAAATACAGTAGTCACATATATGATCAGTCATGTTTATGTCCATGGAACTAAACAGGGTTCACGTGACTAGGAATTTTTTTCAGTGTTTTGGTGCAAACATACAACATGGAGTAAGTAGGAAGCAAGCAGTAAGAAAATAAAATAACGTAGAATTAAATGAAGAAGTAAGAGTATAGTACAGCAAGTTCAAAATATACAATGTGGACAAAACCTGGGGGTTTGAGTGAGACTATTGGTGCTGGTTCTGTGCAGATAGTCAAGTAATTCAAAGTTCAATCAGCAGGTGCATAAAGGGTTAATGCAGTGGGTTTGTGTCAGTCTTAGAGTTTAGGAGTTTAACAGCAGAGGGGGAAGAAGCTGTTCCTGTGGCGTGAGGTTGTGGTCCAGATGGATGGTAGCCTTCTGCCTGAGGGATCAAAAAGTCCATGTCCAGGGTGAGAGGGGTCAGCGCTGATCGGACCCACGCCCCAGATCCAGGAGGTGGACAGGAGGCTGTAATCTTAGGTGTGAGGTTGATACAATGCGTATCTTGATACAGCATCACTGATCTGTTATATTTAAAGATATGTGTGCAGGATCTCACGATGTCATGCAATACGATACGATTCACTCCCAAATCACGACACAGAGGATGAAGAACATTTTGATTCAGCACATTCACTCTAAGGAAATATGGATGACATTCAATGAACTGATTATTTATGCACTAAAACCATGACTTCTCACAAACTACAGTCAGGTAACAAAGTTGGGACACGCCCCTTTAAATCTGTTTCTAAAGTCATTTCTCTATGTTTCTCATGTTCAACTTCTTGCTCCCTCATTCAGTCAATCTAGTATTTATAATGTATGTAATACAGAAAAGGGTTCTGTCACTTTAAGAGACACCTGTGCCAGGTATTCTGGGGTGCACTGGTCCATATGTACATGACTGTTTCAGGAAGTATCTCCGGTGTGTACATCAGTATTCACTGTAGTTGATATAGTAAAAAAATACACGTTCATAAACCACGTGTTCTCCTTCTTTGTTAGATTCACATAGTCATTACAGATTCATCAGCGGTGCTCGTGACCAGGTCCGGTCTTTACGAAGTCTGTTTGTGAATGCATCCACAGCTCATACCATCGTGTTCAGTCAGTGTACACATCCATGAATCTGCGGCACATATTAGCATCAGTCTACAGAAAAGAAAAACTTTACCCAAATAAATAGTAACACTTTTAAATGCAAGTAAAATATATTCTGTTGAATGGGTCAAATTTTATCAACAACGGATGCATCACAATATCATTCCAAACTTTACATTTGCTGACAGCTTCTCTACCAGTCATGTACGATCATGTACGCACATGTCAGTGTATCGTATGTATCGGATAATCTTCCCATCCCTAATGTATATGTATATGTATGTGCTTTCAGGGATCGAGCCACAGCTGAACAGTGTCTCCAACACCCGTGGCTTCAGTCGTCCGTCCTTCAGGACTCTCAGACGGAGGACACAGCAGGTCCAGAGACAGAAGTCCAGTCCAGTAGTCCAGAACCTCCCACCATCACAGCCACCACTGAGGAGGAGGGGGAGGGGCTAGTGACTGAGGAGCTAATCGTCATGGCGACCTACACACTGGGTCAGTGCTGGCAGTCGCCGGGCGCTGGCTCCGCCTCCGAGGCCACCGCTGAGCAGAAAGCTATCTCCAAACGCTTCAAGTTTGAGGAGCCCTTCAGCACCCTGCAAGAGGTCCCAGGGGAGTTCATCTACTGACCCCAGGGCACGGACACCATGGTAACAGTAACATTACCACAGTTACCACGGTGGCCATGGTGACGACACCCTGGAGTTAGTAGATGACCCCAGGGCACAGTCCCGTTACCATAGTGATCTTACCACATGACCATGGTGACCATGGTGAAGGCACCCTAGGGTCAGTAGATGACTGCAGGGTGCTGTCACCATGGTAATGGGAGGTCCCAGAAGAGTTCATCTACTGACCCCAGAGCACAGACACCGTAACGTTACCATGGTTACCACGGTGACCACGCCCTGGGGTTAGTAGATGACCAGGGCACAGTCCCATTACCATGGTGACCTTACCATGATGACCATGGTAATGTTTCCATGGTTACCACAGTGACCATGGTGAAGGCGCCCTAGGGTCGGTAGATGACCCCAGGGTGCTGTCACCACGGCTATGGAAGGTCCCCAGGGAGTTCATGTACTGACCCAAGGGCATGGACACCATGGTAACGGAAGGTCCCAAGGGAGTTCATATACTGACTCACAGACTGATAGGACCAAAGGTGCCATCACCATGGTAACAGACACAGGGAGCATCCCCTCCATATGTCCACTTGGACAAGACTGTCAGACATCTGACCAGAGGATTCCCCCATAATGCATTGGGGCTCACCTGGCTGGTGCTACTCTGTGTTTATTTGGAGTGACCGATGTGAGCGGGAAACTCTGAAACCTTCTCGCCATCTGTTTGAACATTTAAGCTTCAATAAACAACATTTTCTAGCTTGACACTGATTAGTCGTAACCACGGAGACCGATCTGGGTAAATATTTGTCATCTGAATCTCCGCGTGAAAATGTCAAATATAAGTGTTTTCTAATTCAGAGAACTTTTCATCAGTATCTTAGTCATAGATCAGGGAGCACTTCACATGAATTTAACTGAATATTTAATCAATAAATAGAACATGCCTTTTATTTATTAGAGATTTGTAAAGTAAAAGTAATATTTATGTCATATGTAGATAAAAACTCCACAAACAAAAGGTGGAAAGGAAATAAAAAAAATAAACTGTCAAGGTTGTGTGAACTGAGTCTTGTGCTGCCTTCATGTGCTATGGAAATTATGGTAAATACGAGTTACAAACTTGAAAACTGCACCTAAACACCCCCTCACGTCATCTTTTCCACTAGAGAACTGGGATAACATTTGATCCACGAGATGGAAATAACCTTAGGTCTTTTCAACGATGGATTCATGGTCAATGATAAACACCAGTTTTATGAGCGTTCTGCTGCTGTTAGCGCATGAACATTTATAATTATATGATACAATAAAAGCTGTATCAGACAAATGAACACATCCAGTAACAGGTCCATCAACTGTTTCAGCTGTTTTTCATTTCACAACGACAACAAAAGCACTTGAACACAACACACTGGTCATTTAAAATTCACTAGTGAAATGAATCACCTTGTCGACAACACCTGAAGACAGTTAGAATGTCAGCTGTGGACGGTGTGTCCCTGAGTGGAGGAGGATGGAACAGCAAGAAGAACGTCCACAATGAGGATCAGTTCTACAGAACCCACAGGAAACAGAGACCCGAACCGACAGAACCCAGGATGAATAATTTGTATTTTTTATTTTTACATTGTTTAATTTTTTTTTTTTAATTTAATTTTAATTTTTTCTTTTACGAATTTTAATTTTTTTTTAAATGTTTTAAATTTAGTTGTTTGTTTTT
>JAPTGZ010000006.1:8576236-8588118 GCA_029814645.1 Fowleria isostigma
GGTCATATCTGATGACCATGAAAAGATGAATAACTGTATTTTACACCAGTTATTGACATGTATTAGTGGATCAACAGTAATTAAACAGTTTATATCAGTAGATGGTTTTGGTAGATGGTGGATGTTTGGGTTTTTATGGTTAAAAAAAAAGGTTAAATATAGAGAACATTTAATTTGGGAACTGACACAAAAGTAGCGCCGGGTCCTTATGGGTTAATGTCATAAATGAAGGCCAGTACATAGAACTACAGAATACCCCTAGTTTCACTCCCTCCCATAAGTAAGGTTTTCCTCTCCAATGTTGTTTCCTGTTTTCTAGCCCTGGGCATTGCCTGCAGTGAGGCCCAACTTAGAAAAGGAGCACCTTAACGCTGACTCTCCAGCACGCAAGCATACAAGTACAAGCAAGCACACACAAAGCCACGGACACACACCACGTACACCAGTGTCGGCTGTCAGGAACACATTTCCCTGGTGTAGTCTGAGCGCATACACTTGACAAGGCCTTGGTGGGTGCAGTGGAAGGAGCGCTTGAGCCTCGACAGGGAGTGACAAATAACTGCAGCAGCCTTGACATGCAGAATGGTCTGACAGCGAACCTGCCTGACTGATGTTCAGTGCTTCGATGCAGAAAAAAAAAACAAAAAAAAAAAAAAACCCAGCCGGTTTAGTTGAATTTCATAACAATAAGAAACAGTGGAAGTTATCACAGGTTAAATGTGATGTATTTCAATCAGACGCAATATTTGACTGTCAACACTGTGGACACAACAGGATACACATGCTGACAACTAAATGATGATCAAACTGGACCTTTTCATCACTTATGTGGATTGAAAACCTGAGGGAGATCCATTTCACGTCAAGGCTTTTAGAAAATATGACAACAAAATAGTTTAAAATATAATCATTTCAGGATGGCTGCACAAGAGACAAAAGCAGCTCTTAATAAAATCGGAACTTTTTTCATGTTATACCGCTCCTTTTAGGTATGTTATTATATATATTCTCTTAAAATTAAAGATTTTTGATGAAATTTCATATGTTAAAATTGCTACACTCCCTATTCCTATCCATTTGATGGCCATCTTTACTGTAGGAAAACAAAGTATGTTCCATTTCAGTACTACCGTTGATTAATTGATTGGTTTATTTCAAGCTTTTGCACTCTCTACAATGTTGTTTCAATTCACAATAAAAGAAATAACATAACATCCGCATATTATATACATTTCATTATGTGTACACAAATATACATAAACATATTCAATAATTCACTATTAATATACACTCCTAGTAGCCTAAAAGGGAGTGAAAAGACTTAAAATGCATCTACTCCCACCCCTAGTTTCACTACTTGACCCATAAAGACCCAGCACTACTTTTGTGTCTGTTCCCAAAAGAAATTTTCCTCGATATTTAAACTTTTTAACCCATAAAGACCCAAACATCCACCATCTACCAAAATCATCTACTGATATAAACTGTTAGATCCCTATTGATGCACTTATCCATGTAAATAATTGGTGTAAAATACAGTTATTCATCTTTTCATGGTCATCTGACATGACTCATGGAGGTTCAGAGGCTCTGTAGTTACCATGGAAACACTGTCATCTTCTAAAACACTGATCCACCAACAAAACTCATAGAGTTGGATCAGTGGCAGTGGATGGAGACAATGAGTTTATGTTCAGTTAATGATAGATGTTGCTGAAAAAAGTTACTTTGTCATCCGTTTTCTGTGTTTTTGACAAACAAAACCCTCTAAATTTTTATGAACATCTACATGATTAGTAAGTTAAATGTTGGAAAATACCTGATTTTTACGGGTATACACAAAATATGGAACATAATTTTATAATAAATGGCAAAAAAACCCACTTAAGGATGGTTAAATATAAAAAGGTTAATTTGGGAAATGACACAAATATCATACTGGGTCCTTTTGAGTTAAATTTATATGGTTGCATTTATATTAGAGAAATTAGTTTTAAACATTCATTCATACACCAAAACTAACTTTAACACGACAGATAGAACACAAATGTACCTAAAAAAGAAAAAAAAATACTAATAAAACATAACAAATTATGATACCAAGACAAAACAATTTTCATATCATTATGTGTACACAAATATACGTAAACATATACAATAATTCACTATTAAACCACACCTAGTAGGCCAAAAGGGAGTGAGAAGTAAAGCTTACTTATTCCCCAGTTTCACTACTTAAACTTATAAGGTTGCAATAATATCAGATAACTTACTTGTACACAACACCAAAACTAACTTAACACAAAATACAGAACACAAATGTACCTAAAAATGAGAAAAACACGAATAAAACACAACAGATTATAGTCAACAACACAAAATAACATACATATGATTATGTATACACAAATATACATAAACATATACAGTAATTCACTATTAATGTACACTCCTAGTAGCCTGAAAGGGAGTGAGAACATACAGTGTTCTATAATATAACCGCTATATCTATGTACACTTACAATAGATACTTCTCTGTGTATTTTCCTTGTGTAGTTTTTTTTTTACATGTACAGTTTCTGTGTATTTCTACATGAATAATCTTCCTGTATAATTCATTATGTATCGTTTTATATGCAAGTTGTACAAGTCTGCTCAGGGTTTTTTTGTACGTGTGCACATTCTTTTCATGTATGTCTGTATACACATGTATGAAATATATATGAACAGTATTAATTATTGTACATGTATATGGAATTACCACTGTATATGTAGTGCATGAGCTCGAAACGAAATAAACTAAACTAAACTAAAAAAAAAAACCAAAACTTATTTATTCCCCAGTTTCACTACTTAAACTTACAAGGTTGCAATAATATCAGATAACTTACTTGTACACAAAACCAAAACTAACTTTTTTACAAAATACAGAACACAAATGTACCCAAAAAAGAGAAAAATACAAATAAAACACAACAGATTATAGTCACCAAGACAAAATAACATACATATCATTATGTATACACAAATATACATAAACATATACGGTAATTCACTATTAATATACACTCCTAGTAGCCTGAAAGGGAGTGAGAACACACAATGTTCTATAATATAACTGCTATATCTATGTACACTTACAATGGACACTTCTCTATGTATGTTCCTTGTGTAGTTTTTTTTTACATGTACAGTTTCTGTGTATTTCTACATGAATAATTTTCCCGTATACGTATCGTTTTATATGCAAGTTCTGCAAGTCTACTTGGGTTTTTTTTTGTATGTGTGCTTATTCTTTCCATGTATGTCTGTATACACATGTATGAGATGTATATGAACGGTATTGACTGTTGTACATGTATATGAAATTGTATATGTGCATGAGTTTGAAATGAAATAAACTAAACTAAACTAAAAAAATAAACCTTATTTATTCCCCATGTTTCACTACTTAAACTTATATGGTTGCAATTATAACAACATATGCTCTTAAAACATCCTTTCATTAACATACTCCCTTAAAAAAAAGTATAGAACTAGCTGTTTATCCCCAAACACAAGGTAATGTGATAAAAATAACAGATCTTTTGTGTTTGTTTGTGATGTAAATGGCTATAATCTGCATGTTTAGATAGTAATCTGAATAAGTAGCCTATTAAAAGGGGGGGGGGATTTATGGTTCAATCCGACTAAAGCACTCTTAAACACTCATTTTCAACATATCTGTGAGATGTAAAGAGTTTCCACAAAGCAGGAAAGAGGGGAAAAACTAAATCCCTGCACACATGCATTCACCAGATGACTCACGTTTGAATGTTAATCCTTTTTATTCAACCTGTTAACAAAGTGAAAACAAGCCTTGAAGCGTCTTTTCCAGCCCATTGAGGCTGTTTCATGGCTGTGTTACCGGCTCAGCGGAGGGGGGCAGAGCGCTGTGATCACCCCGGTGGGGAGGCAAGCACCCTGCAGAGTTGAAAGACCCCTGGCTGGAGGGACGGAGCGGCGGCCCCACGGTCCGCCCGCATGCCGCCCACAGAGTCCCCTGCCCCGGCCTGCTGTTCCCCTCCGAGCCGCCGCTGATTGAAGTGCAGCCGCCTGTTGGCCCCTCGCAGCGGGGCCCGGGAAAGAGGAGCGTTTGGAATAATTATTATGTTACTTAAGTGCAATTTACAACACAAGACTGGCACTTTTAGATATCCCAGGGTTTCTCCTCTTTCACTCTCCAGTTAAAATTAAACTTTCACACTGTAAAGGTTTTGGTTTTCTCACTTTTCTTTTAAAGGACCAATCAACAAAAAAAAAAACAAAAAAAAAACGGGGGCCACTTATGGTGACATTTGGGCTGTGTCAAAAGGCTGACCTACAAAACATGTCGACAAAAAAACAATAAAACACTTTCAAAGCTATTACCAACCAGTAAATTTCTTGTCAACACACACGCTTCAAACTTATTTATGGCCTGGAATGATGATAGGCAAGGTTGTTTTTTGGGGGGGAATTAACCCTTTCATGCATAGTGATCACTACAGTTATTCTCCAGCTGTTCTCTTGTATATTCATGGATTTTATTGTTTTAATTCCATATCAGCTGACACAGTGGGCACTGACATCATCCCATACACTCACATTCATACCATTACATTAACTTTGCTCTTCTTGATAAACCACATGTTTTAGTGTGAATCATTTGTTAATTGTTAGACTGTAATTAGCAGGGGGGGTTTCTATAAACAAAAAGTTGCTTTTTTTGCATAATATCTCCAAAAGGTGAGTAATAACTAGTATTAGAATATGTTAAAATGTGAGAAAACATCAGATTAGCAGCATTTAAAATGAATTTATTTCATTCTTTTCATATCATTCTCTGAAATTGGGTTTTAAATACATGTTTCTTTGCTTCAAGAATTAAAATGAATGGTGTAGATGAGAGGACATTTTTATAACTTGATTGCATTGTTTTTTTCATGCCTAAGGAGGAATTAAAAATATTGACCTAGGTCCTTATAATGCATTCAAGTTACTGGTTAGAATGTCTGTATGTAAACTTCTTGTTGTATATTTTACTATGCATTTTGTGTAAAATTCTCTATGTATATAGTACTTACAACAAATTTTCTATGTATATCTGTGTACATATAATGAAATGTATAAAAAAAGTATTATACATGGAGTGCACAAGCTCAAAATAAGCAATAAAATGAAATGAAAGATGAAAAAAGAGAGAATTATCCATTGAGATTTGCATTTCTAATTAGTAATAATAGCCTCTAAAGATTTTGAGACAACAGTTAGTTCAGGAAATCTGTTTTTCAAGCTGCAGACACTTAGATGTGGTTGTTCTTATCGCTTTAATTGATTGTCGAGATTTCAAGATTCACATTGAAATGGATTTATTTTACTTGAGGCGAGCAACTTATTCCAATATAATAGCAATAATAATATACTACTACTAATAATAATATTAGGTTTTTGTTCGGTTGCAGTCAGGATGAGGAGAAGGGGGGGATGATGGAGGTGTGATAACAGGGAGCAGCTTGGAGGAGGAGATAAAAAAAAAGAAAAAAAAACGATCGAGGAGGTCTTCTGTGGCGTTTGTGTGTGTGATAAGGAGGAGGAGGAGTAAAGGAGGAAGAAGAGGAGGAGGAGGGATGAAAGGAGAAGGGGGGGGGGCCGAGAGACCCCGTCGCGTTTTGACCCCCGAAACCTCCCCGCACACCGCCACCATCACCACTCCTCCTCCTCCTCCTCCTCCTCTTCTTCTTCTTCTTCTTCTCTACTCTTGAGACTGAAAACACCATCGCTCATTCCCAGCCGTGACATATCCCAGCCTGTCGCCGTATGCTGCGCGGACAGCGAGCAAAAGGAGCCAAAAAGGAGGGGGACGCTTTCCATCCTCCACATACGAGCACCGAGCATCCCCACGGTGTCGAGCCGGACCGAGAGGCGCACCAGGCGGAGGCGAGGCGCTGCAGGAAGCCGCTGCTCCCCCCCATCTCTGGACTATACACCGGACACGGCCCGGACCGGACTGGATATATTTACGTCTCGGTGGGCCATTTTCTACCTCTTATCGATGTTTTTTTTTTTTTTTTTTTTTTTTGTATACCGGCCAACAATGTGTTCATCAGCCAACAGCATTTAATAGTCTGCGGGCTTTATTATTATTAGAGCATTTATTACCGTTAAGCGTATTATAATCCATTAGGCTTAGTCTGCAAGAGGTAGAGTATAAGTAAGAGTATTAGACGCCCATAAAATCCCATCATAATGTTGTAATGTGAAATGGGCTCGGAGTAAACACACTGATGACACACAGGAGGAGCAGCTCTCCACTGTTTCCCATCCATTTTTTTTGTTTTTTTTGTTTTTGTCTTAAGCTTTGTATCCATCATGTTTATAACTTCTATAAGGCTGGATATTAAAGCCTATTTACTTTTATTTGCAGGATTTGCAGGAACAGCGCAAGGCGGCGAAGCCTGCTGGACTGGCCGAGCAGCGCATCATCATCTCCGGTGTAGGACTGGCTGTCGAGGCGCATGGAGAAGAGGGTAGGTCCGCTGTGTGTGTGTGTGTGTGTGTTTAGATTTAGATTCAGACCGGCTCAGGCTAAAGGAGAAGAGATATCAGATCATATAAGAATAGGAGGAGGAGGAGGAGGAGATGTGAAGTTAATTAGGAAACAGCATCATAATGGAAGCATATGGTTGGGAATCCTCTTTGCTGTTTGGTCGGGTCGAGCATGCACACAAAACAAGGCCCGATGAAACTGGCATGGACTTTATGTTTACACAGACAGCACACACTACATTTCAATAGTTTTGGCTGAACGATGCTTCCCGTTGAGCTGCAGAGAAGTGCGCACTCAAACATTTCAAGTGGGCTCTTTATTGAGGCGCAATTGGAAACATTACGCACTTTTTCTGCGTATTTATGATTAGTTTTTTTGGAAAAGCTTAATCCCTGCGGTGCGGTGCAGTTTGTAAAAGGGGGGGGATAAAACGGTGTGCATTTGCAGGATAAATGTCGTCAGGGTGATTGCATCCTCTTGTAAATAATATGGGATTAATGTTGGGTGATATCAGTCAGGCGTGACAAGGGGGAGATAAGGGCTGGAGAGGAGTGTGGGTCATTTAGAGGGAGACGAGAGGGAAGGAGATGCAGCTCTTCAACTCGGTAAGTAGGTCAGGTTTTTTGCTACACTGATTCGGAAGCATGGTGGTGGTGGTGGTGGAGGAGAAACAGGCAGCAGACCTCTGGGTCGAAGAGAGCAATTAGACATGTACAGTCCGCAGACATAAAAAAAAAAAAAAGAAAAATCACTGCTGTATAAAAAAAAAACACAGCATGGAGAGGCAGGGAGCATCACACAGCAGCAAGAGTCTGGAAATGTGTTAAAAAATCAAATATCATCAGGAATAATGTACATGTATGCTATCAGAAGTTCCAAAGGGATCACAGAAAATGAAATGAAATTTTCAGTCTGCTACTTTTCACACTGCATTTTAATATGTATTCTATTTTATAATGATGCTGCACTACAAGAAAAAGTTTGATCAAATGTGAAGCAAAGCAAACGGGGATGGTTGGTTCAGACTGTGGATGTTAAACCTTCGAGATTTGAGCTTTGCAGAAACTCAAAAAGAAATCTGCAACAGGTACAGTTGAGCTGTTCTCCCTGCTGTAAGCTTGGTATTATATTTCATTTTTAAACTCAAGCCTAATAACTGTAGACGTCTAAAAAAAAACCCTGATAAATATTTACATAAATTGTGCTTATAGCTGTGACTTTTATATAAAAGATGTGGTCCATTTTCCATAGTTTGCTTCAGCTTTTCCTTGTTCTTCTCGGTTTAATTTATGCAGTAAAATTGTGCGGCAAAATAATTAAAAAGTATGAAAATATAATCTAGTTTGTGGTGAATGTTTAGATTTCAGTATTTGAGGTAAAATAACTCTCATAATAGTTTTCTTAATCGACGCACAGTGAAAAGGAATGAACTCGTCCTAGCTGGAGTGATTTTTCTTAATGTACAAAAGAAGAAGAAATTTTAGGAATATAAGCATAAATAATTATATGTTGAGAAAGTCAAGACTGTGTTTATGAAGAATATTATACAATTTATTAAATAATTTACGTGTTGAAAAGTGAAATATTAAATTAAAGTCGGAGCGAATGAATTCGTTCTCCCAAATGGTGCATTTTTCTTTGGGAAAAAAATGAGAACCGGTTCAGTTCGTCAGAGTTGAAGACATGATTCCTCATGATATGTTTTTGGGCCCTGGGGACTTGTCAGAGACACTTAGTCGCCTTGGCCTGTAAAAACTTTTATGCTTCTGTAGAAACAACACAAATAAAAACACTATAGTGATAAATGTTGTCCTGCCATCTGAAGCCTGTTTACCAGCTCCGTGACTTTAAAAAGGGAAAATTCACGGAATTTGTCATCTCAACTTGTGCGCTTTGATCCGCTTGACGCACAGAAACCCGATAGGGTCCGAGCGTAAAGGGAGACGCGCAATCCGATAGCGGTGATTGTGTTAATAGCCAAGCGTCCATAAAACTAGAAGGTGTCCAGGGCCAGGGCCTCAGAGCAGGTGCTTTCTGTGATCCCGGTGACCATATGGGACTGAAATACAACAATTTGATAAGCCATTTATGTTCCCAAAGTGGGGTCTGGAGACCTCCAGGGGTCCTGCGGTGGGGTTTCCAGAAAGGCAGGACATGTACATAGAGAGGAATAAACTGATTTATCTAACATTTAACACATCTCAGAACACTACGGAGATAAAAGGTTAATGACTTTTATGTTAGGTTTTACTCTCACTGTCTCACCATTGGTTATTACTTTTCTTCTACAGCCTAGAGCTAAGAATGAATAATGACAATGTTCATCTTAGTTTTCAGGAGTTCTAACATCTTATAAAAGGGTAACAGACACATATTTTCTTGCTGACAATCTAGAAAAAAAAGAGTTCAACCATGTCCAACAAGTGTATGTTTTTGTGTCCTGTAGGTTTACAGACACACACTGTGGTAAATCATAACCTCTGGTGGTAGCCTGCAGAGGAGATAGCCTCCTCTGGAAGGAAAACTATGTCTGGATGATCATAACTTTTACGGCGTGGTTAAAATAACACAGAACTGAACGGTGTCCGTACAGGCCAGCTCGCAGTTGTTGTCTGTCTGTGATCCTGGTGGCCCCCGGGGACTGCCAGGGGTGTTCCTTTAATCCAACAGAAAGAGAAACAGAAGCAGATCTGCTGACCTGAGCATCACTGCCTCAGAGACAGAAGCTGCAGAGGAGCACAAATTAGCTCTGTAACACAGAGAGAAAGAGTGTGAGAGGGGGAGACAAGGGAGTCAGTCATGTATATTCATGATCCTCTGTGTGGAAGTGCTGCTGAGTGTATGTTTGGCTGTGGTTATGTTTGTGCATGTGTGTGGTTTTCTTTGTGAGTGTGGAGTGTATAGGAGTGTGTTAGTGTGTGTGTGTGTCTGATCCACACATGTTGTGCGAGCGGGCCCCAGTGAGGCTGTCACAGCGGGTTGTGAGGGACGTCTCAGCACGACTCCTGTCTAGTCTGAGTTTAGGAGGGAGGAGACAGCATTAGCAGCTACACAGTCATCGCCTTCCCTCTCATCTCCCCTCTCGCTCCCAGATCCTCTTGTCTCCTTTTAAGCATTCATAACAATACTGCACTTTACAAGAGTCTACTTGAGTGCAAATAAACTTCAAAAAAGAACTTTAAGTTTATTTGGACTGGATTCATGATCCCGACAGTGGTAGAAATTTCTCCAGTAGTGTTAAATATTTAAGATTAAGTTTAATAATGAACTCCATCACACACATAGATTGACAGTACCAGACTCCAAACTGTAGGAATACTGTGCATGTATCTTTACAGTTAAGTAAAGAAAGAAAAGATTATTTAAAAAAAATAAATAAATAGGGGCAAACTGTTAATTGTAATATTGTCAAAACTGCAGGATGGTGGTGTCAAGGGCAGCTGTTGTGATATCCAAAACACATCAGTGTCGCAACATACCATTATAAATGAATCAGTGTGGAGCTACAGGGACAATACTCAAAGCATGCTACAAATAATGAATTCCAGACATAAGGGAACGTGCTGCGAGTCAACTGAAATCATATTATTTTAACTTTTTCAGGCAAAATTTAATGAAAAAATGAAACACAAAAACCATGACTCATGAGCAACGGCAATATTGCATTAGGATTTTTTTTTTTTCCTTCTATAGCAGGGGTCTCAAAGTCATTTAGTTCTGGGGCCACATTCAGCCAAATTTGATCTGAAGTGGGCCAAACCAAAAAAAATAATACGATAATAATATATAAATAATGACAACTCCAAACTTCCCTCTATGTTTTAGAGCAAAAAAAGTACAATTATNNNNCAGCTCAGCAACATAATAAAATCCCAGTAAGATTTGATGTCAGACAGCACAGATGTCAAATGTGTCTCATGTTTTCTGTCTTTCCATCTAATTGTGTTTCAGTATGAAGAGCTGGTGCACTACTCAGGGTCAGAGGGCATGTCGGTGGGGGGGGGGTACGGGGACGATGTCAGGCCGCTTCCTCCCCCACATTACGGAGCCACCATCCCCGACTCCCTCAAACACCACAAAGACCAGATCTATGGGTAAGCATGTGTTTGCATGTGGTGGACGCGGTGATTTATGACGCCTGTCAAGAGGGCGAATCTGTTTAAGCTGCATGTGCACTTTTAGCGGATTAACCTACAACATTTATTTGTACACTGAATGTAAATATATGTAAAGCATGTACAGTTGTCTGTCTCATAAATACTGTGCGATGAAGTTTCTTGTAACACATTCTGTAAATGTATCCTGTGTACACTCTGTCAACTGTTAGTGTGTTTATGTATAGTATGTTAACTGTGTCTATGTGTGTCTATGTGTGTGTGTGTGTGTGTGTGTGTGTGTGTGTGCAGTCACCCACTGTTCCCACTGCTGGCCTTAGTGTTTGAGAAGTGTGAGCTCGCCACCTGCTCCCCTCGAGACTCCGCCTCCCTCTCAGCCACCTCCCACCTGCCGGGCATGACCAATCACAGCGACGTCTGCTCCTCCGAATCCTTCAATGACGACATAGCCGCCTTCGCAAAGCAGGTGAGCGGCAGCCGGGGCGAGCCAATCACAGCGCAGACGCCAGTTTTTATAATTTTACAATATTTTTATTATTGTTTCTTGTAGATTCGTTCGGAGAAACCGATATTCTCTTCTAATCCTGAGCTGGACAACTTGGTATAACACACTGACTCACATCATACTCTATAAAACACATGTGCAGCAGTGTGTGTTTTTTTACTGTAATTATACAAATTTTACTGTACTATATTATTGACATTTTCCCTCTACAGATGATCCAGGCCATACAGGTTCTTCGTTTTCATTTGTTGGAACTGGAGAAGGTTGGTGAAGCATTAACATAGTTATATGTCAACATTTTCAACCTTTACTGTGATACTAGAGTCATGTTTGATCAAGAGTTATTGATGAAAACTGGATCAGGATAAGAACATAATATCCATCTTAAAAGGACAAGTGATATTCCTCTTTCTGTCACTTTTTCTTTAAGGCTTGTCACTCGGTCAATCTAAATGATGACTTGAGATGTTTACTTCTGGCATGAATCCTTAATCTAGATCCAAAAAATAATAGTTCACCCATGTAAAATATAGAGGTGTGAAAAAATATTGATACAACAATATATCGCGACACTTTGACCTCCAATATAATATCAATATTTCAACCTTTAATATTGTTTTTTTGGGAAAACAAAAATAATAATTTCTTTGCAACATTAGTTTAATTCACAGTAGTGTAAGTGACAAACTTGATG
>JAPTGZ010000006.1:8735671-8746826 GCA_029814645.1 Fowleria isostigma
ATATGTTACTAGTTCTACCCATGGAACATTTTGTTTTTCTGGTGTGTTGTTTCTTTTTCCAGTGGCTACAATCATCTACGACTACTTCGGGAAAAACCAGCGAAAATATATTATTATAATTTTTTGAATTATACTAGTAACATATATACGAGTTGTTCCTAGTAGGTGTCCAAGGGGGAAAGAGTTAATAAATGCTCGACTATTGTATTTATTATGTTCTCATGAGGTAGAGGCTTGAACATAAGCCCTTGTGAGTTTTTTTGCTTCTTCCTGCACCTAATTTTATATCTTTGTATCAATAGTGACCTTTTGTTACATGTTAAGTGCGAAATAAAAAAATATAGGGTGCATATTCACACCCTGAATAAGCAATAGCAGAAGTGTTGCAGATGGTGCATCGCTGAACACATTACAAGTTTCTGCTCAGATGTCCCAGTCTGTGAAATATGCTGTTGAAGGCGGCTGTCAAGATTCTACACTAAGCATACTGTGTCTTGTGTTGCAATGGACACCCTAAATAGGCCAATATCGACTGATTTAGAGAAGAAAAGAAAACCCAGGAGCCGCCTTCTCTCTGACTCCTCTCATCATGATGTGCTTTCAAGGGAATGACAACTTTTAGGCTATTTTAGACGAAGAAACGTTAAGAAACTGTACTAGCTCTGATCTTCACAGCCAGAGTGCCATTTTTTTTTTTTTTTAAGGCAGACATTTTTGATTTTGTTTAATTATTGATCATCCAGCTCCCATTCTGCAAGTCCAGACACACACACACACACACACACACACACCCCACTCACTCTCTTGTCCCCATATGTCGTAGTAGTCCCTGTTTGGGTTGTTGTTGGCCTCTGTCACTGCCTTCTTGACCGTCCTCTCGACAGGCCGTCTGTTCAACAGCTGTTTCTGTCTCCGTGGCACCACGCCTTTGGCTGCCAGCTGCTCGGCCTTCTGGGCAATGCGACGGAGTTTTTTGGCATTCGGTTGCTGGTAGGCCAATACGCTGGGGAAGAAAAGAAAGATGATCAGTGGATGATGCGAGGACAGAGTAGAAAAAGTAGGCAGGTGCCATGAGATACGACGTCGAAGTGATGAATACGGGATCATCAGGAGAGTATCTGAGAGGAGAGTAGGATCTGTTTAATTTACAGCAAGTTCCACAAGTATTTGAGCAGTAATGCAAATGTTTATAGTTTAGCCTCTGTACACCACCACAGCGGCATTGAAAGAGTCTAATAAAAATATTCCATTAACCTTTTTTTTAAGAGACTCAAAAGTAATTGGGTAAACTACGGTTATTAAACATATGAAGCTTGTTTTTAACACTTTGATGGGGAAAAAAAGGGTGATACTACTGTTTGATGGAAAACTTAAAACGTAAAAATAGAGCTGAATTGAATTAACAACAAGAAACAGAAAAGTGTCCTTTGTATGTCCTCAGATCCCAGGAGTCTGTTCACACAACAGCCTCCTGAGCTCCTCTGTGTTGGTCTTCACATTCCCAACAAGGAAATACTGGGAGCGCAAGGATGAGATCATCACTGGACACAGGGCTCAAACATGGAGGAAAATAAAACCAGGGTTCAATGTTTCAATGTCAACTGTCTGTTCAGTAGGATTCTAGAAGAGGACTATAAATACTCACTCTTTAGGAGGAGGGACGAGGGAATCATGTTGAAGTATCAGATCTATCCTTAGAGGACGGGATGCTTTGCCTTTCCTCTTCTTCCCTTCGGCTGGTTCTGGTGCTTTACGAGAGAAAGAAGAGATTCATTTTACTGAAGCACAGACTTTGCTTAATGAAAATCGCAAGGGAAAAAAAAAAAGCCGATAACACTAAATCCAGACAATGCCTCCTATCTACTTTCTCTGGAGACATTTCCTCTTAAATAAATCGGGTGTGATTTTGGTAACAAGAGAGAGATCATAGTTTGTCCTCACTTCACATACAAAAAAATAAATAAATACCAAGTATGACACAGGAAAAAATATGCATATCACAAGAAACTCTACAACAAACTTTTTTTTTTAATCAACCAGATATAACTGAAAATATAGATTTAAAAATAAAAAAACAGGAATCTCTGTATTTTAGTTACACATTAGTGTGGGCGATACTTGGAATTTTGGTACTGATCTGATACCAGGTAAATACAGGGCTAGTATCGCTAGAGCAAGTATCGCCAATACCGATAGCCTGGCCAGCCATCCCGTTTCCTCAGTGTATTCAATAGTGAGGAAACGGTCTGGAACCGTGAGACTTGACTCCAAATGTGGAGGCGGGACAAACAGGTGCCTAGTAAACCAATCACAGATACGACAGTCGTGACAGGAATACAGGATGTTATCTGTAAGTCAATCATAATTTTTGAATCAAATAACTGACAACAGACGTAAAAAGATTTGTGAACTTGAAACTGACATTAACTTGTGACCAAAAAAAACGTCGGTACATATGACACATGGTAAAACACCTGCCCCCAGAACTTGTGATTGGTTCAGTATAAAATAGATCAGGCACAATCCACAGCGAATGGAGCCGTTCCAGACTACAATACCGATACTTTTTACTTGAAATGTCATGATCGTTAAATAATTTTGTGATTTCGCCTTTCGTTAGTTGATTATGAAAAAAACACAGGACAAAAAGTAGCTCCTTAATTTTCTGTCCTTCATTATTGGTCACCCTGTCAGACACACCTGGATGTATCAGTGTGTCCAATAATGAAAGACAGGAAGCTGCTATAAGTTCAGGAAGTAGTGGGGCTGTACAAAGAGCTCATTTAACAGTACAAAAATAATAAGATAATTCCTTTCACCAATTCTCTCTCTCAGTCAGTGCTCCAACTTGCCCTTCTCTGGCGGGGTATCGTATCACGCTAGGATTGATCCGATACCCACCTTGTTTTTGATGCTACCGATATTTAGATCGAGACACCTAGCCCTAGTTACACATTAGTGCTGCAAAAACAAAACCATTAAATCGATCAAATCTTAAAATCAATTCTTAAAAAAGTTGGCAATTAATGTGACTGTTGAGTCATTGGGTCCTGAGCACATTAGTACTGAGGCATGCCTGCACGTTGTGTAGTGTAACCTGGGTTGCCAGACGTACGATAATTATAGTATTTGTACAATAATTTCCCTCAATGCAATGTGGGTGCAATGTCCCTTTAAAACCAGTAATTTCTGTTATCACTACCTCATCTGTTTAACTTCACTGTTGCACTTTTATTCTATATTTATTACCTCTCCAACCCCCCTGCTGCTTATTGTTATATTCTATGTACAGTTATATTGTTTATAGTTCAATGTTTAGTGTTTATAGGTTAAAGTTATATAGTTATTAATGTTGATTTTTTTTTTATATATTTACATTTTCTTTCTACCATGCTCTTTTTTGCACTGTGGGGCCTTGAGTCTTCTAATATCAGTTTTTCTTTTGTATGTAATGCACATATGGCAAAATCTGAATATAAAGCTGACTTTGACTTTTGACTTTGATGAGATAAATAATTCCAAATAAATAAACATCAAACTTAGATAGCGCTTTTTTGGACACTCAAAGACGCCAGGAAAACAATAACATGATAACCAATGAAAATAATGACAACTCCATATTATTATCAACATTTTAATGTAAAAAAAAAAAAAAAGGTCAGACTGCAATACCATGTGGGATAATTTAACCCCTTCAGTACATGCCAATTAGCAAAGAGCCTGCATAGCGCCTGATGTAGCACCAGTCTCACGTGTCTCTTTACAGCCAATCAACGCACAACATACCACAGGTGGAGAAAGATGCAACACAAGTGGAACAAGACGTAGCATGGCAACATGAAATGTAAACAAAAGTTTATCATCCTAGTCCAGTCGAACCGAGAACTACGCAGAAAAGCTTATTTCCTAACAGTGCCGTTAGTCATATACTATACACAGTCTGTGGTCATATTTTATTGAAACCGAGGGTCCTGAGCAACGTGAAATCAGGTGTGTATGCTAATTTTCCCTCAAAATACAATCATTTCAAGCTTGTGGTATGATAATTTGTCATTTTGTATATGTAATTGCCACTGCACATGGAGTGCATGAGCTCGAAATGAAATAAACTACACTAAAAACTAAAAATTCCCCATGTGGCAATACTGAGTGTAATTGAGGAAAACAGAGGAGCTTGGCTGAGGCTTCAGATGCTGGTGTCCTGTTGAGACATCCGTTTGGACCAAACATAGCGCACATCGTATATGGAACAAAACTCCATTATGGAGAAAACAAATGGCTAAATTCCATGGCGCACTATGTTTTGGGCAAACAGGGTTGCCATGGCCACCAGGAACATAATGTAAACCTAGCTTTCGATAGCCTACCATGGTTACGTGATTACGTTAGTACACTAGTTAGACACTATTGTCATAATTATAACATCTGTTTATCAGGCCACCAGACTCACATAACCTATCATTGACTGGAACCAATCATCCATTGTTAGTTTGATAGACTATATCTGGAGCTGTAACAAGTCTAGGTGTGGGCTAGTGCTCACTATTAGGGGTGGTAAGAACCTCACGATACGATACGCATCACGATACTTGGATCACGATACAATAGTATCACGATATATCATAACACAATATTGTAATATACTGCAATATTCTACAGTTAACTAAGGAAAAAATAGAGATGATGCAAATGTAAATCACACAATACTTCACAACATTGAAGGACAAATTAAGTCGCACCTATCTGAAAACTTCCATTTTATTGTTTTTGAAATTATTAGTCAAATACAGTGTTACGTACAATACATACACTTAACATAAAGTGTATGTCTTAAAGAGCAATAAAACAGTGCATTAAACATAAAATGCATCATCACTTACACTACTGTGAATTAAATCAATGTTGCAAAGATTCTTATTTTTGTTTTTCAAAAAATAAAAATCGATATTAGGGTTGAAATATCAATATTATATTTAAGGTCAAAGTATTGCGATATATTGCTGTATCAATATTTTTTTCACACCTCTACTGACTATACCCCAAGTTTTTGATGGGAAGGTCATTATTCATTTATCATTAGTGACTCTTCTGTAAATTAAGTCTTTTGTTTTTCCGATGAATCGATTAGTTATGGTATGAACAGGGACAGTGCACAATTATTAAAAGAATCTATAAGTGAATAAATGACACATGACTCCAAGAAATGCTAAACCACATATTTACATATGGGTGCAGTTCTTTCTAATTGTGTATATGATCCGAGTCAGGACATGTTTTTATTTAGTGGCTGGTGCAGTGCAATTATATATTTACCTTTCTGTTCAACTTTGTCTGGTTGTCCAACGTCCAAAAAGAACAAATTATCATCTGTCTGTTCCGAGAGCAGGCCCCTGGAATACAAAAAAAGGAAAGACTGACACAGCTGAACTTGATGTTTTCATTTTCAATTTTTGAGATTAAACTATTGTTCCAAACTTTGTAGCAACAAAAACAGTGACTCACTGATTTTAATAAATTATCATCCAATAGTACAGGCGCACAAACACAGTTGAAATACATACATTACAAAATAAGCGGAAAATCATTGTAGGCCAGGCATCAACATACGACAGCATATAAGGGCCACATAAGAAATACAAATCACTTGTCACTTACGAGAATAAAATCATAATATTACGAGAATAAAGTCATAATATTTCAAGAATAAGGTCGGTCCAGTTCAACAGAAGTGAAGTTGCTGCTTCACTTGTGTTCGCTGTAACAGGAAACTGGCCGTCAAATTAATTTCAAAATATTATGACTCAAAAGTATATTATTTTCGAGTTTTTCAACCTGCAACTTTTATTCTCATAATATTACGACTTTATTCTCGTATTATTACATTTCTGACTACAACTTTACTCTCGTAATATTGTGACTTTATTCTTGAATATTATGACTTGCTTCTCGAAATCCTTAAAATCACCTGTACAAACAAAAATACCATAGTTTGAGAACCACTGTTACTACTACACAGGTATTTTTGGAGGATTTGGGTGTGTGTGTCTTTTCCTATTTGTTAGTGTGTGTTACTATCTGTATTTGTAATTGTATGTACTTTTTTTTTTTCTTTTGTGGACCCCCTTGAAAACGAGCTGGTACATGTCAAGGGGCATTCCACTAATAAATTAAATATTAAGAGTTCTTAAAAAAATACTAATTTATTCTCGCAATATTACGACTTTATTCTCGTAGCTTGTTTATTATGTGGCCCTTATACGCCGTCGTATCAACAAACACTACAGACGCACCAAAGTTAAACTATCCATAAACAAAGACACTTGTCAGTCAGATTTGGTGGCAAAAGAATCGGAAACAGAAAATGTCTTGCATTGAAACCATCTTAATCTCAACAGTTGTGGTTTTCAGAAACATTTGCACGTCTGGTTCACTTACCCTGTCGTCCTCTCCTGAAGTCTGACGTCCTCCAAAAAGTCCTCTACGTCATTTATGTCGCTGTATTTATTCCAGTTCTTCTTCTTGTTCTTGTTTACGCGTTTTCTGCGGCTACTCACTGGGTCGGACGAGGACTTTACAGATATAAAACCTGGCTGTGACGCCGCCACGCGTTTCAACCGCCTGGCCGCCGCCATGTTGAAAGAACAGGGAAACACCGTCGTCTTCTTCTTTAGTGAGTCCGTGTTCCGGGTGGAGACGTTAGCGCCCCCTGCAGGACAAACAATGTAACAACAGGAAAGCTTGGCAATAAATAAAAGTTTAAAGTTGTTAATCACTGTACGATCTACTGCAGTTATTTCGAAACGTATTCTCCTTAAAAATGTGGATATGAGGATGAAATTGTATTTGCATAATTATGACAGAACACAGATATAATTTTATTCAGAAATAAATTAATACATATATTAAAAATAATAATAATAAAAGCCCAAAATAAAAGTACTCCTAAATTTAAGTCTGAAAACCTGAATGTGACTCTTATTTGATTTTTTCTGTCTCGACCAGTAGGTTCCTCACACCTGAATTCTTGCGAAATAACACCATTTAAAAATTAAAAATAAAGAACACAAACTACAAAAAATGCCCAAAATTGGAATTAAATAAAGCTTGCTGAGTGAGATTGTAGATGAATGTGTCCACTCATTTTATCATGTTGCTGCTTGTATGTAGTATGTTTGTCCCAAATGCATTATGGGTAACGTGTCTCCTATCACACTCCTATGTTCTTTTTCCTTTTTTTTCCTCCCTTCAGTTTATTGCGAGAACAACGCTTTAGAGAGTCAAGAATAAATTCCTATTTTTGACGTGCAATCGTTGAGTAAAATTTCAAAGGTAAGTAACATCACTTTAATAAAACTTCACTTTATCGTTTGATGGTATGTTATTTCTCGGATGAATGTGTTTTTGAGTTTATTTTCGGTGAAAAATAAAACGCAGAGCAGTCGAGCTATTATCTGCCTGCTCGGGGAGTGAGGGACCTAAAAAGCACTTGTGATCTGCTCATTTTTTACTCGGAAATGCGCCTAAAGTGAGGTGTCATCTGACCAAACATTCTTCATCAAACGATCCCCTGACATGTTTAGCGTCGACTTCCAAAAGTATATTCCGCTTTCACGCCGTACTTTTTGTAATCGTCGCTCGTTTTTATCATCACCCTCTTCGTTTGCTACAGCGATTTTTTCCTTCCCGTTTACATTCTCGTAGCCAGCAGCCAGCCATCATCTTTAGGTGCGTTACTTTACCATCCGCGGTCAGCCTGCAGGGGCGGGGTGGGTAAGTATTCTTTTAAAATAGCTCATTCTGAATAAAAAACTCAAGGCTCGTGCGCATCCGGGAGAACCCCTCTACAGAATCGAACAAACCCACGTTCGCTGCGCAAGGGGCGGGGCCAGTCGAGAGACCACCTCATCGTGATTGGTTGTTAAATCCACAACATCCCGCCTTAAATTATCGTAAACGGATGGTGATTGGTTTACACAAGAAAGAGGTCGACGACGATTGGATGCAATAGCTGTTCTTCTTGTGCTTCAACTATTGCATAAGCTACCTTGAAAACGCTTTGGAAAAAATGTTTGCGCGCTGATGATTTGTTATCTAGGCCACTCAGAGCAAAACTATCTGTCATGTTGACGTAATGTCTCAAATCGTCATGCGTACAACTGGAAATCCCCACCACACTTGACTTCCAA
The DNA here is from genome assembly GCA_029814645.1 of Fowleria isostigma. NCBI lineage: Eukaryota > Metazoa > Chordata > Actinopteri > Kurtiformes > Apogonidae > Fowleria > Fowleria isostigma. Next base: position 8,743,858 of record JAPTGZ010000006.1, read on the forward strand.
GATATTACACAGAACACGAGCCTGTGTGTGTGTTTTCTTTATATTCTATTTCTTTATGCTTTCAATAAATTATGTAAAATATTGAACTCTACGTTTGATCTATGAAATATATTGTTTTCAGTAAATATGAGTTAAGTGAAGCCATCTGTTTTTATGCAGGTGATCTGAAGTAGCCATGGCCCGTACTAAGCAGACTGCCCGAAAGTCCACTGGAGGCAAGGCTCCACGAAAGCAGCTGGCCACAAAGGCTGCCCGCAAGAGTGCCCCTTCCACCGGTGGTGTCAAGAAGCCCCATCGTTACAGGTGACAGTTCACCATGCCATGGCGGAAGAAGTAGAAAACACACACTAGAACTTAGATAAATCACTGAATTTTCCTCCAACTCTCTGTATATATCTAAATACTGTTGGTTACACACTAATAAATCATGAAATGTTGACTTATTTTACTTAATGTGAGGAAAATGGGTAGAGAATTTATTTAATTTATTATAGACATTACAGGTACATTTAGACTGTTTCAAAGGACAGACCAGATGCTTGGCTGGAGTATATAGAACACACGCTTAATGATACAATATTCATCCTTAACATAACATTTTGTGTGTTGTTTTTTTTTTCCCCTTCTAAAGGCCAGGTACTGTGGCTCTGCGTGAGATCCGTCGTTATCAGAAATCCACTGAGCTGCTGATCCGCAAGCTGCCCTTCCAGCGTCTGGTCAGAGAAATCGCTCAGGACTTCAAGACCGATCTGCGTTTCCAGAGCGCCGCCATTGGAGCACTTCAGGTCAGCAGCATATTTTATATATATATTTTAAAAAGATTAATCAAAATCTGGGTTAAATTCTCAAACATGTTTCCTCTCTTGCAGGAGGCTAGTGAGGCCTACCTGGTGGGTCTGTTTGAGGACACCAACTTGTGCGCCATCCACGCCAAGCGCGTCACCATCATGCCCAAAGACATCCAGCTGGCGCGTCGCATCCGTGGGGAGCGCGCTTAAAATGTCTCTGATTTATTATGTGCTATCCTCTTATCCCTTCACCACTCTTTTCATCCCTTCCTTCCTCTGTATTTAGTAGTTTGGTTTAAGGTTCTATATATATATCATATGATTGTGATAACCGTAAATGTGTGATCATGTCTTCTTTGGTGCTACTAGTAGCAGAATTATCTTAGCGATATCTTCATGTATGTTTGAAAATTTAAATCACAGCTACACTCCTCACATTAAAATAGCTAGCTCACAGGAATGCCTTGTTATCTTTATTAATAAGGTGTTTTTGCAAGCCAAGATAGTGTGTGATCTAATTTGCAAATAGAAAATAGCATTAAGGTTGAGACATTTTCATCTTCAACGGACACATACATTGATATAATGGGTCTTTTGAATTTTTTCTTTTTTTAAAAATAGAAATTTGTTGTAGATGTAGTGATTTGTCTTTTTTTTTTTACAACAATGGTGTATTTCTACTGTTCAGTGTATCAAAAAATAAGTTTGATTCTGGTCATCATTTAGAAACGTCATTGTGCTATGATGACACTGCATGGTTTGACAGCGGCATATATGTAGCAGACCTTTGTTGATCATATTTTAATTTTCAGCCACAATTATGTCCGGGTAATGTTATGACTTTTTGTGTTCCTCTCTCAGGTTGATATGATAACCTTTTTTTTCTACTGTGTTTTTTGATTTATGTTTTCAGTCATTTTTAAAAGCAGAATATTTGTACTCTGAAATTCACATACAAACATAATAAACAGATTCTTGTGGTTAAACTATGGGGTTTTAGGGTTGTTGAGTTGACCGTCCACTGGAACAGTGTTAGTGGCAGGAGTTGAATGAATAGTTACTCTGGTACAGTTCTAATGTACTTGCTGATACATTTAAGAGAAATATTTTATTTTCTCTTGAACATTTTTAGTTCACATTTACCTATCAACCTTGTCATACAGTATATCGTCTATTAACCTCCACAAACACAAGTCATATTTGCTCTGATATTTGTTACAAAAAATGTGAAGAGCCATTTCATTTTATTTATTTGACGCTTGTGCACTCCATGTACAATACTTGTGTACACAGATATAATTTCCTATAAACACTATAAACATAGAACATTTTGCACAAACAATATGCATAGAGAAATATACATACATTAGTAGAATACGTGTACACAATATACATAATACATGAATATATGCAGCAATTCACTATTAAAATACAACCCTAGTAGCCCAAAAGGGAGTGAGAAGTTGAACTTATTTACTCCCACTCCCAGTTTCACTGCTTATATCAGAGAAATTAACTGTAAACAATTGTAATAGTACAACAAAACTAACTTTAACACAATGTACAGGACACAAAGGTAACCAATCAAGAGGAATTAATACTAATTCATAAAATATAAGCACCGAAATGAGTAGTTTTATAAAAACTGAAATTTAAATATAATACTGTAAATGAAAACCAAAGAATAAAACAAGGGGGGAAATCCTGTGACCTTCAACTCTATATTGTTTTAAAACCATTCTTTATATACTAATTTATCTGACATTTCGTAAAGTATTAGATGGGTCAATGAAGTGACGCATAAATATTCTGTACGGTGGTATTTTTTGTAAAGTTAAAAAAGGTTTAAATGTACAAAAATATACAATCTATATGTAATATCTCCTATATATATGTAGTCACTTCACCTTTTCAAAAATCAGGAGTTATTTGCAATTTTTTCTGTTATTTAAAGTATATCATCAAATATCATTTGGTGCAACCGTCCAGCCATGACTGCTGTTTTTAAATGAATCTAAATCTATTACAATTTATTTTATGCCCTATTTGGCATGATTTACAGTGTTTTGTATTCCTGTGCTAAATTGCAAAGCATTTGCAGTTGTACTTCTCATAATATCCATGTCTGATGATGTCCATTTCATCAAGTATCACGTGGTGCGACCATTATTTGTCATTGAC
>JAPTGZ010000006.1:9019490-9030441 GCA_029814645.1 Fowleria isostigma
TAAATCTATTACAATTTATTTTCTGCCCTATTTGTCATGATTTATAAAGTGTTTTGTATTCCTGTGCAAAATTGCAATGCTTTTGCAGTCATATTTCTCTCACAATATACAAACAAACTTTGTTTGATGATGTCCATTTCATCAAATATCATGTGGTGCGACCATTATATGTCATTGCTCCATACACAGCCAGCCCTGCCAGTATTATAATAACTCCTTTAGTGAAAAAAAAAAAACCTGAATGAAGACTATCCTTTCACAAAAAACTTTGAATAATTTGAACCTAAAATTTCTTAAACAGAATAAGTGGAATTTTAATGTGCCTCAACTGATCTTTTACACATGTGCAGTGCAGATCACAGTGGATCTACAGTCATAGAAAACAATAATTGGAGTTCATTTTTTGTTCATTTTAATTCCTGGTACAAATAAAGGTGCATTTGTTTGGACAAAAATAATGAAAACATAGCTCATAAGAGTTTAGTTTAAAAGCTGATATCTATCCATTTTCCATAGTTTTGTTGATAAACAAAATCAATTAAGTTCTTACATCAATATCTATAGCACTGTAATGACAAAAACAGTGCTTTTAGACATTCCATGTTTTCTTTTCTGTCTGTTTTAGTCACCATGATACACACTGGAGTTAGTACTTGATTGCAAAAACAAGCTAAAACCATGTTCTGCTATTAAAATTGGAAATACAGTCCCAGATTTCATCCTGGCTCTTGTTTTTCAGAAATAACTAACATGTAAAAAAAGTAAATATAAAAAGTTTTGTTAGTGGTGAGTAACATAACAGAACATAATATTTGCACCTCTCTCTTCCTCCAGACCAGCCTGCTGTCATCCCATCTCTGCCACCTGGCACCGCTTCACCACCCGAGGGTGCAGCGTCCCCCATGGAGCGCCCAGAACCTGGCGGGCCTCACGCCATTCCTCGCCGCCACGCGCCTATCGAGCAGCTGGTGCGTCAAGGCTCGTTCCGGGGATTTCCGGCCCTTAGCCAGAAAAATTCTCCCTTCAAGAGGCAGCTGTCACTCCGCCTCAACGACCTGCCATCCACGTTGCAACGCAAGACTGACTTCCAGGCCAAGAACCCTGGTGAGTTGAAAAGTTCATGAGGTGTTTACCGATGTGCGACTGCTGCCTGCATACGTTTGGACTCTGTTTATGGTCAGAAGTATACATCAAATCACTAAAATAACAAAATAGATTAGAACGACCTTAACAGAGATGGATTAGAAGTTTACAACAAAAAACACTTAACTAATAAATTAAGTGATGCTGTATTTACAAGTGATTTATCTGTTGTACTTGACACCCAAATACTTGTTCCTTAACCACTCTGGAATTCAACCACATTGGATTATTACAATTACAGTTATTACAAAACTACTAGGACTTAAAGCAAAGTCTGCTGAAAAAAAACAAAAAACTTAAATGGTTAAAATAAAAATAAAAATCACATTTCTCAAAGAGAATAACTAAAGTAAGCAGTAAAAATTAAACCAAACTGAAGGAAGGAGCTAAAATCAGCTTTTCTTTTTGACTATGGCTCAGGTGTTTTTCATCCTTTACTAATCAAGGCTTTCCTCATAATAAATGAAAAACTTACCCTTTAATTACCCCACTAAAAAAATCGGATGAATTTTTTAAAAATTTGCATTTCTTATTCCCTTTGGGTGGGTAATATCTAGGTTTTATTTATTTATTTATTTATTTTTACCATACTTACTATCAACTCGGAAAGTGCAAAAAATTACGTTCAGTAAGTAATAAGTTAATTCTTTCAACATATTAATATTTGCAGCAGTAGATGAACAGAGGTTTTGATCCATTATTTTATATTGGCTTAATTTTTCTACTCTTGCCATAAAGCGACAAATCAACCATTTGGTTGAGTATGCTTTTAAAAAAAATATTATATATTAAAGTTTTTTGTGGTATCAAATAATATAATAATTATATTCAGAAAGGCCTCTTATACTATGATATGCCAAAAAAAAAAAGTATTCATATCTCACCAAAAACTGTCAAGGTGTATTTAGTGATTTTTTTTATCTTTCTTGGCTCAATTAGGTTCAGATAAGTTAGGTACTCCACTTATTACCTCCACCAAGGACGTTATGTTTTTGCCGGCGTTTGTCTTTCTGTCTGTCTGTCTGTTAGCAACTTTACACAAAAAGTACTGGACGGACTTTGATGAAACTTTCAGGACATGATGGACATGACACAAGGAACAATCAATTAGATTTTGGTAGTGATCTGACACTTTACTCCCGTCCAAATGAGCTAATTCAGTTTGAATGGTGCTAGGTACGATCTCTCCTCTACTCCGTGTGGGTGTGGGCGGGGCTACCTGCGCTTCACTGAGCTGTGTCTGTGAGGAAGGGGGAGGGGCCAGGTACCGGGGCAGTCTGTCTGTCTGTCTGTGTCTGTCTGTCAGCAACTTTATGCAAAAACTACTGGACGGACTTTGAGGAAATTCCAGGATTTTTTTTAAAGGATTCTTTAACATTGGGAGACAGGACCATTTTCGGCATTTATGCATATAACTCCACCAAAAAAACCTAGTCAGGGCACTGATACAAATAACTGTAGGATTATTACTTTGGTGTGAGTCACAATAAGGGGAAGCTATCATGCTTGGTGGAGGTCTGCGCTCTCTGAGTGCTTTTCTAGTTGAAATATAGTGACTCAAAATGTGCTAAACCATACGGCCGAGCAAGCAGTTAAAGGGTTAAACCAGTAAAGACTCAACATAGAAAGTCTTTAAAAAGTTTAAGATTTGTTCAAATCACATGACAAATTTGCCCAAAGTCTTCCTTAAATAGATGATTTACTAATTTTGTGTTCCACACTTGCATCATTTTTACATTTTCCATTTGATTTCAGTGGGACTTCACTGATCCTGTCTAAAGGCCAGTCATATTTCAGAATAAACGTCTCATGGATTCGTATTTACATTTCCATGCAGGAGAGGTATAATTCTCCAGTTTAATCATCATGTGTTAAGTGCTGTTATTAGTTCAGTCAGCGATGCCGTCATTGACTGGGTCTGAAAGCTCTCAGCCAATTAATAATAACTTCCAGATCTGTGTGTTTATAAGACTTGTAGAAACTCCTACACATGGACACACCCACTCTGTGTGGTGTCACAGGACCAGAGCACTCAGTAGCAAGGCTGATTATTGTCATTAAGAGAGACGAGGGAGTTGACCGAGGGACGCTGCTGACTGGAGTACTAAACCACAACATTCAACTCCCACTCACACTCCACTTCTCATATTTACCCCTTTTTATTTGTCTCTCTCCTCCTCACGCCGTGCATCCCGTGTATATCTGTTGGTGTAAACATTGTCATACATACACAGTGGCCTCTCTTCGGTCTTGTCTCTCTTCCACACCACACATACATTAAAGCAGCCACTAAGCAGTACCCGATTCCACTGCTTCCCTTGTGACTCTCTGAACAATGTGTGTATTGATCTGTGCAGTCAGTCAACTGTCTTTGTCTTTAACAGGCTTTCCAATCAGTTCTTAAAACACCTCCTACAGTAAAAAAAAAAAAAATCACAAACATGCACCTATAATAAATGCTGTGGGTGAACTCTGTCACATACCAACACAGAGTCTGGTTTCTGCAGATCGAAGCAGCAAGAAATCTGTAATGGGAAACTACACATGCCTACAGCGCCCACTGTTCCTTCCAATATAATTCAAGCCCTGCAGTCACTCAGTACTATTAAACTACACCAACTGTGTCCAGCTGTTCAGCACATAAAGCTGAGATAAAAAACTGCTAATGATCACAAAGGATGAAGAATGGATGAGATACTAAAATCCTGCTTCTGTCTCTGAGGCAGTCGATGTAAGAGGAGGAAGCAGGAGACAAGGAACGTGGAATTAGATATATTTTCTATTTATATCTGTGGTCTGTGCAGGAGAGCTTTAAAGCTGTAGGCCACACTGAAATCAAACAGGATCGCAGTGCTGCGTAATCCCATGCAGGATGGATCAGTTACATTTGGTTTTTAAAACATGGATAAACAAAGCTAAACTGACCTCCACCTGAGCCGTCCCAGTTTACTCATGGACGAGTGGGAAGAGTGTGTGCCATGCAGGCTCTTCATGTAAATGTATGCATTCACTCCTGTAACCTTTCCTTTAAGAGGGTATTTTTATTTTTAGCAAGAAGGTTTTGATTAACACAATGCTCTTGTTTGTCTGCAGAACCTTGTTTTTGATGTTTTTTTAGGTCAAATGATAGCATCAAAGTCTGCGCTCGCTCCAGTTTGTTGAGTTAGATGCTAACTGGGTCTGTTCTCAAATAAATCATTATATTTCCCTTTTTTTCTTCCCCTCTCCAAATCCACCTCCATCTCCTGTTTGCCTCTTCCTTGTCTTTCATCATCCTCTCTGTTCCCCTCCTTTTTCTCCCTCTGTGCATCCCTTTCTTGCTAGTACCAGAGATGGAAATGGGGTTGCCGGGTGAGGACGACGGTAGTATCAACGCTCTGTGTTGCCAGATTAACACATCTTTCACCAAGCATTCAGATGAGCTCTTCTCAAACCCAAATTCATCTGCAAATGGTCCACCGGCCTGCACTGTTCCTCCTGTGCTGCCTCCACCACCTGCACCACTGCAGGGTAAGTAGGAATACAGTACGCCAGATACCTCAGGTCAACAAAACAGTTCAGTCCACAGTCAGTTCACTATTTGGATCAAGTCCAGACTATGTCAGCAACTTTGGGATGGATTTATGGACAAAATAATTCATGGCCTCAGTGTTATTATTAGAATTACAGTACATTTGATGGTGTTCTTACTTTAACACTGGGTTGTCTTTTACAAAACTGTATTTTATCCAGTACTTCAGTGCACACCTCTCACAATTACTATGACTGCCAGACTGCAATCTTTTGGCATTAACAGTAAAATCATTTCCATTCACTTTTAATGGCAAGCCTTCAGTTTAATATCATGTGTTCTTGTGTAAAGAACTTGTGCATCCAACAGCATCAGGATACTGAGATAATATGTAATGTGTTGAGATTAATATTATGAATTTATGTGCAGTTCTGCTGAAAAAGCCTTAAAGGATTGATAGTTGTCTTTTTTTAAATGTAATTATACATTTTGGTCTACATAAACATTGCTAATTGCTATGCTTGGATCTGAATTCTCCATTAATTAAACTCCACAGGTCCATCTTCAGCCCTATTTTTGAGTAATGACACCAGAAAGGTTGTTTTGAGCACTGGCCCTTTAAATGCAAATGAGCCACTTCACACCCCACCTCCTCCACGTTGTTGACTATGCTGCTCTGACTTGTGTGTTCATAAACACAACCAACAACTAAACGTTTTAGATAATCGGCTTGAAGTTTAGACATATTTTCAGTATGGACTACAACTGCTGCTGCTGACAAACAATTATGGTGTACTCAGAGAAATGTTCATCAAAAGTCTTGACCTTATATGTCCAGATGTTATGATGTAACCAGTTAGAGACATAACAAATTAAGAGGGGAATTAAAACAGGTTGTAGAAATCCACTCGATTTTTGCCAAAATGAATATAAAGACAGCTCTGCAGCACCTGGAGGATTCACACTTAATGAACTATTACAATCCACAGATACACAAATAAATGAACCAAAGACTAATAAAAGTGGGTTTAGCAAAATATGACCCCCTTTAAGGCTAAACTGAAATGCAATTTTTAATTTATGTGTTCTAATGTTCATTTTCATTTTCTGTCATCATGATTGCACTATAATAGTGGGATGAAATTCACAGGGGAAAGAAACAGTCAAAGCTGCAGGAGCAACAATTAGGGGATGACAACACCAGAATTTGACCTGACTACACTGCTTTGGAAAAAGAATATAATTTTTCCAAACCTCTGTGTCGAGACATGGAATAAAGCAGCAGTCACATCTGACTAAATCTTAACAGCGATTAGTAATTGTACCTTTAATCACATATATTATACCTACCTGTGTGAAAATACTTATGAGTGGATAAAAGCATTTGTGATTCAGTTGATTTTCTACTGCTTAAGACTAGTCTAGAGAAGGAATAGAATTATTGATTCTTATCATTATGGAATGCATGTATTGAATTAATATATGGACATTTTCAATGAAAAAAAATGCATTAAACACTACAGTTTTTAATGTCAATATAAATTTTGTGTGACAATCACCAACTTCTGCTTTATTTTGAATTCCTACTTTATGACCTAATATTGCAAGGTAGTGACATAAGTCTAATTAGAGAATGTTAATATAGAAGCATTGAAAACGCTGCCAAACACCAGTATGTCACTCCTGTCATAGTCAGAATATTAAACCTATGTTGTTTTCTTGCGTGTATAACCTCATAGTGCTACTGTCATTTGTGTACAGTCTTTATATTAAACAAAATGTCCTTAATAATGTGAAAATTACAGTATGTCAGTTGTTTTAAAGAATTTCCCGTCTCCCTTTCAGCCACTTCTTCTTGGGTGCAGCCAGATCCTCCTCTTCATTCTCCACCTCCTGTTTCCGTGGCAATGCAGATGCAGAGCGGTCACAAGCGTACGCCCTCTGAGGCTGAGAGATGGCTAGAGGAGGTCTCCAAGGCTGTCAAAGCTCAACAAACACCTCCATCAGGCCCAACAATCCCCACAATCCCTGGACCACCCTCCATGTCAAGTCAGCAGTTACCCACCCAGGCAGCCATATCAGCTGCTCCGGTATCCACTGTCTCCATTACCCTTGGTACCATGTCAAAACCTCTTATCTCAGGTCCCTCTTCCCTCTCAGGTCAGACACCAATGCCCCTCCCACCCATGTCAATATCATCAGTTCCTCTAATACCAGGCCCGCCAGTTACAGGACCACCTATGTCACTTCCTTCTATGTCCATCCCCACAATGTCTGGTCCTAGCATGTCTGGAGCCCCGATGATCCAGCCCTCCCTCCCCGGCCCCCCAGGTTCCCTTCCGAGCTCCATGCAGCCTTTTCCCCTGGTATTTGATGCCACACCGGCTCCTGTGGGGATGTTCGGCAGCCAGCCTGTCCAACCAGCCTTTGTGCCCATGCAGACCTACATGCCAGGCCTGGCAAGCAGTATGACCTACCCGAACGCCAGCGTGCCTGTGGTAGGCATCACGCCATCACAAATGGTGGCCAATGTTTTCTGCACTGCCACAGGTTCATCTGGTGCAGGCACTGCCATGGGCTCGGCTGGAACAGGTTCCAAAGTGGGGGCAATTGGAACAGTTGGTCATTCTTACACAGGAACATCTGGAGGGTTTGCCACAACAGCATTCTCTTCTACCCCACCCTTATCAACCGCAATTAATGGCCTCCCACCGCACAGCAGTGCTACAATAGCGAATGGGACCTCCAGCAGTGGTGGGAATGGTGGCAACAGTAGCGCCTGGCCACCAGAAGGGAGTCAACTAACAGCTACGGTATCCACCGTCTCCCAAGACGATGATCGCTTTGAGGCCCAGTGGGCGGCACTGGAGACCAAACCATCGTCTCAGCAGCCTGGAAATAAAGCACCAGCTGCAGCCGCTAACCCATTTTCCAACAATCTGCAAAAGACTTTTGAGATTGAGCTCTAAGCCAGAGCTAGCCTCCCAAAGCTGTAGCCCTGGAGTTTAAGCCTGAGAAAGCCAGGCACTAATTCCTGCATCTCTGCTTATTATGGGTTGCAGGTCCTTAAGGTTTGCCTAGCATCCAATCTTTGGCAGCCTAGAATCCTGCTGAAAGCTCTCAAAGGAGTTGATACTGTAATGATCTTAATTGCTTTCTTTACACTCCCTTGAAAGCCTGAAAAGTATTTGGCAGGTTACTGGGCTGCAATTGGTGGATCAGGTCTCTAGCTCCCTAAACTTGATGGACTGAATCCTTCCACACCACCCACTACCCGCCTCTGTTTCTTGCTTTCACTTCTCTACTCTGGCTTTACATTACCTGCTGCAAGTCCCTGGATGTTCTGTAGCTGCCCCTCATGAGAACAGTGTGGGGGAAACAGCGCAGTGGTTTCTTTCTTTAAAGTGGGACTCCACTCAGATGCATTCCAATCCCATGAGATAATATTGGCAGTTTTGTGTCTGGTGGAGATGTGGTAGAGCTTTTAGAGGATATGGTTTCATCACAGGACAATGGAGAGATGCAGAGGAGCAATTTGTAGACTGAATGATGCTGATCTTAGCCAAGCACAGCAGAAGTCTGGATACCTGAAAGGACTAGCCAATGATGTGCAACCCTTATGAACCCAAAAGGACTTATCGACCAATAGTAGAGATTTATGGCCAAAATTATTTTATTTATTGTATTTTATTTTTTATTTTAACAAGTTATATATACTTAAGAATCAAAATTTGAAAGCAGTGTTTCAGGAGAGTGTTTTTTTTTTTTTTTTTGTCATCCCTGGATTTATTTTTGTTTAATCTTAAATAGGAGGGATACTCCAGGAACAACGACAGACAAGGTTGAACAGCAGGAAGGAGAGAAATCTTTGTGGATCCGTTTGACTTAAGCAAATTACAGGAACCAAATAGTCAGGTCTGACAGTACAGCAGCATGTAGTGCGACATATGACACAGGAAGTGTATATAGCAGCATGTTTCTTCCAACCCTCATTTAATTTCCCTACTGCTGTTCAGCCCGCTGGAGTCGGTAGGGCTTCGTCTTGGCTCTTTAACTCATTTCTAGGGCTCTTCAGGATATCCAACGCATAGACACTACGGACAATACAGCACAGAAGTCCTTTGAGCTCCATCTTCTTCAAAGCCGAGGAACTAAACAACTCAGTGGAAATAATAATAAAAAAAAGAAAGAACTACAACACTGTGCAAATGGTTGAAAAAATGATGCACTACATTCCAACTTTCATAAATCCTTTAATGTGTTCACAGGGTATTATCATCACATACAGCACATGAGGATTGTGTGTTAAATGCAACTGTTTGAGTCTCAGTAGCTTTGCATTCTTAACAGTTTGTGGGGTTGATGATGAAATGTGAAAAGAGATTAGGAGAATGAGCAGACATTCACTGATGCAGGGGAAAATAAAAGAACCAAGAGGAAATAAAGGCTATCTGATGCAGAGGTTTGGTGGATGACCAAAGTCTAATTGGCAGATTAAGGAAGGGATTAAGATGGAAAAGATTGTTAGGGGAATATAAAGAGGAAGCTGTATGTGTGAGAGTGAAGGAGAGAAATAAGCTACATCTTTAAAGAATGAGATGGTGAAAGTCTGAAGGAAAGAAAATAAATTAAAATGAGAAGAAAAGCAAGGAAGAATGAGCTGTTCGGCGTATGAGAATTATGAGATTAAATGTTCATCGCACAGCCCACAAACTGTCATTTTTCCCATCTGTGTATTTGAGAGTTGAGGACAGGCCACTTTCATCTCCACATGTTCCTGCACTCTTCAAACCTGCATCTGAAAAAGGAAATGCTTTGATTATATTCAAGAACATGTTCATTATATTATTACAGGTTTTTTTTTTTTTTTTTTCAGTATACACAGCCACACAATAATAATTATTTAAAACTCCAGCGGTGTCATCAAAGCATTCTGTGTCTCGATTTTGCAGCTTGTGGCACGACTCATAAAAGTTTGAGTCATATCAAGAATTTGCAACATTACAAAACATTTCAGCAGAGGCGTTCTGTATTGGAGGACTTTTGTACATGAGCCCCAGTGAAAGAGGGTGGATGGTCGCTGTATGTTATGTAAGAGCCATCTAAACGGACATGCTCCTGCCCTCCAGGACTGTTTTGTTTCTTGGGAATTCAATTGTATGGCTGATTAAGTTTGCTGCTGATTAACTCCCTACAGTTTCATTAGCTTATTGGATCTCTTCCTGTGGTCGTGATCCTGGCTGATGGGCTGCCTTCTCAGAGAACCTAAATTTATGTGCCACCAGCCTAATTTACACCATCTCTGGTCTAGGTTTCATCCCATATTTTTTAGAAGAATCAGTATTTCTTCTTGTTCTTCCAAACAAATCCAAATTACTACTTTCTTTACCCTCCTCTCTTTACAAGATGAGTCATTATATAATGATGCTTTTATTTCTTTGAAATATATTTTAGCCCTCCTGTTTGCACGCCTTCCAAATTCTAAATGTAGGTTAATTGTGTTCCGCATTAAAGCAAACTAAATGACCTCATAAACTTGATTGTAAAACCATAGTTTAGTGATGGTAACAAAGCAAACCAGTGGAGTTTATTTTTAATCTTTATTTACAGAATTTTTGTATTTAAACCTACATATTTGTATTGTAATTACATTGTACAAAAGATAAATAAAGTAATATAATATTACACCTGCTTATGTGTTATAGGTGGTGACTTTTTATCTTTTCTACACCCACTATTGAGTTTTGTTTGTTTCTTTCTTTCTTTTCATTTGTGACCTGCTGGTTTTCCTCTGGACCTACAGATGCACTGTCCCCATAACGCTGGAGTAAAATATTTTTTCCTCTTCTCATTGAAATGATTGTGACACTGTGATGTGTCATTGATAGATAGAGTGTAACTGGGACGATTTCTGATGTTTATGAATAGGAATTAAAAGAATGTGTCTGAAAAGAAAATTGTTCCAACATTATGAGCAGCAGTGCGGATAAAAGTGTTTTGTGGATGTTGCTAAATTATTGTTAATTTTCTCAAAGGTTATCGTTTAATAAAACAAACTAAAGAAATCATGGTAACAATCAGAAGAAATCCTGGTAACTGTTAACTCATTAAATGTAATAACTTCCACAAGCATAAAAATCGCAAACATAATTTTAAAAAATTGTAACGTTTAACCCATAAAGACCAAACATTACTTTTGTGTCACTTCCCAAATTAAATTTTCCTCTATATTTAACCTTTTTTAACCATAAAGACACAAACATCCACCATCTACCAAAACCATCTACTGATAGAAAC
>JAPTGZ010000006.1:9054305-9066102 GCA_029814645.1 Fowleria isostigma
GACAAGACCGAGACCACAACAACCTGGTCTCGAGACCAGTCTCGAGACCAAGACCGGTCTCGAGAACTACATCACTAGATAATACAAACCTATTTTTCATTCATGGTTAGGGGTTGGGTGAATTCATTTATCAAACAAATGCGTTTTCTCTTTTTAAATTATAATGACAATGCAAACTATCCAAATGACCCAGATCAAAAGTTTACATACCATCGTTCTTAATATTCTATACTGGAAGGAACATGCAGGGGTCTGTCAGGACCCTGGAAACTCACTGACTTTTTATACACACACTCTGATTACAAGCAAACCGATCACTGATGAGGATGGTTACCTTGAATAGCCATTTATACCCAAGTCTGTCAAGTTGTGTGTATGTTATCAGGCCAAAACCTCAAGGGTATATAAACTTTTCATCAGGGTCATTTGGATAATTTCTGTTGTCATTATAATTTAAAAAGAGTAGACACATTTGTTTGATAACAAATAGCTTCACCTAACCCCTAACCATGCGTGAAAGAAAAAGTTTTGTATTATTAGTCATATTCTCTGAAAAATGGCAAAAAATAAAATTAAAAAAAATCACAAATTCTGCTAGGGTATGTAAACTTATGAGCACAACTGTATTAGATGAAAAATCTTCCACTTACTTCCAGAGCATGAAACACTATCCCAGGATGCCGTGGGGAACGTGTGTGAGTGTTCCTCACATGCTGCATCACAGCCTCCATCAGCGTGTTGTAGTTAGTGGGGGGCGTGATGGTCTGGGTGCCCACATACTGTACTGAACTAAAGGCCTCGGTCATCAGATTCAGGTCATGAAAACGTCTCTGGAGCAAAGTATCAGCCTGGCCGGCCACCTTGGAGTCTACAACACAGAGAACCCGTCAAACGGAGACCATTCCGTTTCAGTTTAGTATATTCCCCTCTCCTTACCGTGACCCAGTAACTGTGTGTGTGTCGTCTCCTGGAACACAATGACAGCTGGCCCCAGACAGGAGAGAGGCACGTCTAGACCGCAGCGGCTGGAAAGGGCCCTCAGCTCCGGTGTGAAGTGCTTGAGGTAGGCCCCGGAGGCACTGCTCAGGAACTGGAACATGTCATTGTGGAGGCGCTCGGCCCGAGTACGATACACCACAATATCAGATACAGCCAGCACCTGCAAGGGAACAGCAGCATGTAGCGCTAACAGAGGAGGACACGTATGGAAATCACACACTGATGTCCAGAGGATTGTCAGGATTATTACATATTTTCTAGAGCCTGACCGACATGGGATTTTGGGGGCCAATACCGATACTTGGGCTACGAAAAGCCGATATGTCGGTCAATATATGAAATGACAACATTGATATACACAGGACATATACTGTAATAGTCTTATATTAGATAATAGTAGGCATGAGGATACCAGTTGTATCATTATTTATTTCTCACAGATAATTTACACAACTTTATAAAACTGCAAAATGGTCTTAAATTCGTTAATGATAAACATGTGAACCATTAGCAGTTTCTACAGTATTGTGATATCCTGCTCATCTACAATCACAGGTGGAGAAACATGGCTGCATTCCACAGGCCTCATTACATTCAATAATCAAACAAATAGCGCATATTATGCTGGACTCACATGATTTCATTTAAAACCCCCCCCCCAACGTTTAGTCTATGGTGCTGCTGTCTGGCCCCACGATTAATCGGTTGGGCTTTAATATTTTCCTGACTGATTTACAGGAATCATTTTGCATTACTATTATGTTTTTTTTTTATGTCCCTGGATGAAATGATATTTCCAACACTGCTTGAGTGTAATTTTCCACTGTTTATGGATTGCACATTGTTTCCATGTCATTATCATCATTTCTTGTATTTTTCAGAAAATGATCTTTGCATTGACTATTTTATTTATTATTTATGTCAGATCTGCTCTGTGCAGTGTTTGTTTACAAAGCCTAAAAAGGAACCAAAAATGTATGAATTATTATCAAACATCATCTATGATTGCTGCATACAATGAACAGAAAAAGCCAACTCATTAATTGAGAAAATGTGTACGACAATTTAATGGCACCTAAAGTAAATGGCAAATGGTCTGTACTTATATAGCGCTTTTCTACAACTTTATGGTACTCAAAGCGCTTTACAATACAAGGTTCTCATTCACCCATTCATGCACACACTCATACACCAGTGGGGGGGGTCTGCCACTATGCAAGGCACTACCTCACTACTCACTGGGGGCAATTACATAAGGGTTCAGTGTCTTGCCCAAGGACACTTTGACATGCGGACAGTTGGAGTGGGATTCGAACTGCTGACCCTTTGATCATTGGAGGACCTGTTCTACCACCTGCACAACAGTCGTAGTATCATGATTATAACAGCCCTAGATGTGAAGGTATAAGGATGGCTTACAGATGGCTTGCAGTGCAAACATATGAAGAGGCAAAACTATCCCTCTTATTTATTACAAATACATTTGAAATGACAAACACATGATTTGGGGCATACTATGATAACTCCCAAACTTCTAAATTTCTTTATAAAAATGAGACAAAACAGACCTTTGGACAAAGGTTTTTTTGGGAAGAAAACAGCCTCAAAAGAGGGAAAGGAGACCATCCAGGAAACAATATACGAAAATGTACGAGACAAATGTTCTGTTTTGAGTGATACTAAAGACTGAAATGTGTTTTTTGAGCTGTGAACAGAGGTACTTGATGTAACTGATTAAAAACACACACATTCTAGTGATAACACACATACAAATCTAACAATATGAACGTATGTATTGTTTTAAAATAATTTTGAGCCTTTCTGCGTTGATGCTGATGTATCATCAAAAATTTCAGTTTGTTCTATTTTATGAAATGTATATATAGAAAAAAAAATCATTATCACATTGTATATATGACCCTATATATGACCCTCCTGTCCTTAAGCTATAGTCTTAAGTTGTTCATTTTGCCAACAGGGAACTGAGCCTATTATATATGTTTAGAGCCACCGGGACAGTTAACCCCAACAGAGTTGTAAACATTTTAAAGCTGCTTCAGCTGACTATGTTATTTGTCAGTTTAGCTCTGAACAAATGGATTAAAACACTAAAGTCACATAGTAACATCAGGGGACGATGGAGGGGGCTGTAGGATTACAGTTATTGTTAGATGAGTCTGGTTGATGTGAAGAGTAATTCAGGCCTTCAGCTCCCAGTGGGAAAGAGCAGTACGATGGTAAAGCAAAGCAGAGAAAATATTCCAAATATACACTCAAACTGATTTGGATATTTTTGGGAAGGGTTTTTAGGGAGTAGATCAGTACAAAAACCTAAACTTATCCTTTTAGAGCTTCATATTATTCTGAATGGGTTATCGTCTGTCCTGATGTCCCTGAACTCCTCGTCACACATCCACACCTGGACATTCAGGTCCTAA
Source organism: Fowleria isostigma (assembly GCA_029814645.1). NCBI lineage: Eukaryota > Metazoa > Chordata > Actinopteri > Kurtiformes > Apogonidae > Fowleria > Fowleria isostigma. Next base: position 9,057,743 of record JAPTGZ010000006.1, read on the forward strand.
TGACCATTCTTCTCAGCCTTGTTCTGACTTCATAGCACGTCTCAGAATCATGTGGGGTAACACTGCTGCCTGAAGAAGATTGTACAGACTGAAATGTTGCCTACCATTAAGAGAATGTTCTAAACCGATAATTAAATTACCTACTAGGACTTTTACAGTGCACAGACTTCTCTTTTGTTACCACTTGAGCATAAAACAGCTCATAAACACTGAAATTCACTCTGGAGTTTCATTAATTCATGCACTGCTGATGACAAATCCCACTAGTCACGGCCATAATCTAGCACAGTACTATTTCTCACCACTATTAGAAATCAACTGTATGCAATTAAATGTAGGTTATGTGATCTGCAGGCAGCCATTTTGTTAACAAAATAAATGATCAATTATTTGACACGAAACCAACAACCCACTACTGAAATTACCTTCAAGAGCAGCCGCATTCTTTGGTTTTGATTGGCTGCAGCTCCCAACAGGCCTTCGGTATCCAAGGCGACCAGACTGAGAGTGGGGTCATAGGCAGCCCACACTCCCACGGTGCAGGAGCTTGGAGACTTGGAGGTGTAAAAGACAGTCTTGCCACCAAACAAGATGTGATTGAGGGTGTGAGACTTGCCATCTCCCGTGTTGCCAAAGATGGAGAGAACTTTGACCCCTGCCACTTCCCCACAGCCCAGTTTGTCCACAAACTCTGACTCATCACGGACCTTGAGGAAGAAGTCGAAGAAGGGGGCCAAGAGGACAGCAAGGAGGAGACCAGTTATATACAAACAACACCAGCTCAACTAAAACCACATTTACATAGTCACTCAAGTAGTGAAATAACCTTTTACCTTTTTTGTAATCTACTGATACTACTAATTTAGGAACAAAAAACAAACAAACAAAAAAAAGGAATGATTATTAATTTATAAACTATTTTGCCAAAAGTATTTGCTCACCTGTCTTGACTCGCAAATAAACTTAAATGTAGGGAAGGAGATGTTTTCTTTGAGCATTTTTAGTACATTGCTTAAAATCCTCTTCATACCTTGATTGCAACAAATTAATTAAATGCTCTAACACATAAACAAAACATTTTAGTCATTTGTGGAATGACAGGACTGAAAAAACATCCACTCATTTTAACCCACCCATCGAAATGATTGAAGGGTGACATGTCTATCAAACTCGACTACCATTTGTTCCTTCCCCTCTGCATGTACCCTTAATAGGCATTAAAACCAAGCATTAAAATTATGTTGTTGTTTTTTTTTCTTTTACTGTTTGTTTTTATCTTGTGTAAAGCACATTGAGTCTACATTTGTATGATATGTGCTGTAAAAATTAAACTGAAGAAAATAGAGTGGTCTAATAATTTTTTCCACATACCAAATTAAAATATGGTTGACATTATGGCAGAAAAGGTGCCAACAACAGGTCACAAATACATAGAGTTATCCAAAATCTCTTGCTTGAGCATAGCAAGAGATTTTGGATGATTTCATGCTCCCAACTTTGTGGGAAGAGTTGGGGGATGGCCACTTCCTATTCCAACAGGACTGTGCACCAGTGCACAGTGTAAGGTCATAAAGACATGGATGAGAGAGTTTGGTGTGGATGAACTTGACTGGCCTACACAGAGTCCTGACCTCAACCTGACAGAACACCTGTGGGATTAATTAGAGCAGAAACTGAGAGCCAGGCCTTCTCATCCAACATTAGTGTGTGATTTCATAAATGGGCTTCTGGAGGAATGGTCAACAATTCTCATAAACACACTTCTAACCTTGTGGAAAGCCATCCCAGAAGAGTTGAAGCTTTTATAACTGCAAAAGGTGGACCAACGTCATATTAAACCCTATGGATTAAGAATAAGGTGTCATTTAAGTTCATATGCGTTCACATTTTTATGTATTAGCTGTGAGGTGGGCACTTCTCTGTATTATATTTAGTTTTAATTTGACATCATTACTTTATCAGTTTGATCATCATTTTGTTCAACTTGCAGTGTTGAGGAAGTAGCAGTGTAAAACTCTTTTCAAGGGATGAAAGACCATTCTTCCAAAAGATATTACCTCGGCCTCTATGATGGTGTGTACAATGTTGGCCTCTAATCTCCCAAAACTGTTCAGCTGGGTTGCCATCTAATGACTGTCACAACCAGAGCATATGATTCCCACCATTTACATAATTATTGTATTCATTGATACCCATTACCCTATAGATGGGCCTTTTGTCATCTCAGAAGAGACAAATTCTGTTATATTTTCCTTTAAATTTCTTTCTCTCCTGTGGTTTTCCCAATACTGTGTAAAAAGCATGACAAAGGCTGGATGGTTTCCTTGTTAACCGATTCAAGCTCACTGGCTTTAAACAATAGTCAGGATTGACAAAGACTGATAGCACCCAGCCCATGCACCTACAGTTACAATCCTTTTCTTCTGGGTTCTATTAAAAATATCCGGTAACCAAGTTCAACTCTAGGCCTGTGCCTACCATTATCAGGATCAAAATATCCTCTTTTTGTCTAAAACGTGCAAATGTCCTCTCAAAAATTTGGAAACTGCTAGAACCTGCTAGAACCCAGACAGCACTAAAGCCCTCCAGAATCCTAAAAACATTCCTGCCCTCCTTCTTGCCCCCAGCTACTGTACCAATATTAGCTTGACATCCGACCACATTACTTCGATTCTAACTGTCAGAAAAGGTAGAAGTAAAATACTCTACCTCCATCTACATGTTTAAACGTATAATATGGTTTAAAAGTTACATTTTTTATTGACTTTTCAATCTACTTACTTGTCCACCTGGAACACATACAAGTCCTCCTCTTTACAGACTGAGATGAGTAAGTTCTGTCTATATTAATACTATTTTACAGTTAGCTATAATAATTTTAGAAGATGCCAAAAACTATCAGATATTTACCATATCACATATCTGCTCTCCGTAAGCCAGTCGTGTAAAGAGGCTACACTAAACAGATAACAATAAACCATTATTGTAACCTGTACTTTGGACTTGTACAACAACAATACAATGAAACGGTGACTCCCTGTGGCTCAGCTGAGCAAAGTGACTCACCAGGGAATTTCCCAGTGAAAAGCCCGATTTCAGATTTGCCTGCCTGAACATAATTCAGTCTAATGTTTGATGTTACTGAGATAGAAAGGCTTATTAGTCACAACATCCTTCTAGGCCAAACAGGGTGAGCGCTACAGGTAAAAGCTATTATTTGTTACATTAGCACACAGTGGCGAGACACCACAGGCTATAAATCCTAACCGGACTTTAACTTTACATCCCCGTTGTCTTATGAGTCAGCAGTATTGGCGTCAGTGACAACGGAACGGTTTAAATGCTTCTTTAGGTAGCTATGTGTCTCCTTAGCCTAGCAAGTTAGCTAGCATAAGCCGTTAGCAGCCACTAGCTCCGTTTAGCTAACTTTACCTGCAGGTTTTCTTGTTCATCCACCAGTAGGAAGCTCCCAGAGCCCTCCGACGCTGGACGCTCCTCTGGCTTCACTGGACTGATCGATATACTCTCCATTTCTTTCATCAGTATATCGGACATCGCTGTTTAAGTACTTATAACATGTTTGTGACGACGAACAGTGAAGCGAAAGTTCAACATGACTTCTGTCTGTCAATCACAACAACAGCGCGTGGACACTGCTGACGCGATGGGCGGAGTTAAGTAGCACGCAGCCGATGACGTAAGACGTACAGCAATTTCTTTTTATTTATTTTCATACAGACTTATCCTCCTTTAACCCAGGAAAGTACAAGTTTTGACTTTTTAAGAATTTAATAATTGCCTTTTATGGAAATATGATGCAACAGTTTTTTCAGATGTATTTTTAAAAATTAATTTTTATGGAATGTCATTTCCAGTGCACAGCATTTGTTTATTTATTTCTTAATAAAGCTGTGAAACTCTTGACAAAAATGTATTGCAGGGTCTCAGGAGGATATTTATCAAACATTTGCAAGTAATTAAAAAGTAAAAAATCACAACCTCCTGAGACCCAGCAATGCATTTTTGTCCTCTGTAGGGGACAAGAGTTTTACAGCTTTATTAAAAAAGAAATAAATACTGTCCACTGCAAAGGGCATTTAAAAAAAAAAAAAAAAAAGCATCTGAAAAAATGTTGCAAAATGATTTTTTCAATAAAGGCAATTATCTATTTTTTGTAAAAAAAAAAAAAAAAAAAAAGCCAATACTTGTACTTTCCTTGGTCTCAGGAGGTTAACAATAAAATCGTGTAAGTCATAATAAGACGTGGATATTAAAACAACAGCAATGAATATGTTACATTGAATAATTGCAATATTTTGCTAATATATAACAAAACACATACAAAACACATAAATATAAATACAAATGTAATCACATACATACAAATATTTATTTTAGTCACCAAATAAACAAAAAAGTAATAAAAAAAAGATATAAATACTATGTTACAGATATGTAATAATAAATAATATGAAACCAAACAAATACATAAAATAAGAAAGGGAGTAACTTAGAAAAAAGCCATATTTAAACCTTTTGAAACATAAAAAAATGCAACACGATCTTGGCGTGTTATTGCAGTTTTGTTTTTACATTAACTTACTGTTGTGACGTCACTGGTCAACAATTTATTTAAGAAATTATATACCTCAGAGATTAAATATCTTAAGTCTCACATACTTTAAAAAACTGGATTAGAAAAGTGCTGACTAGCAAATTTTTTAAGTGTGGAGTTTTATTACGCACATGTTTTATTGGTTTTGCAAATTTACACAATAGAATTCTAAATGGACCACCCTCAAAGTGAATGTATTTTAATGTGAAGTCAGTGTTTTGAAGTAGATATGAAAGTTTTGAAACATTCCTTTTGAGTAGAACCCACTTTTTCAAAATTTTACGTTTTGACCAAAGACTGTTTTTTGGAAACCACAGCCAACTAGCCTTTCGGATTAAAAAATTCTGTATTAACGAGTCAAACTTATTAAATGTCTCAACTTTTATTCTGGGAGCATGCTACTCGTAGATCATTGTACTCAGAATGTGCTTGGCTGGTGCATTAGCACCACCCTGTGGCCAAATTTTAGCATTACACAATTACTCATATTCAAACTTCAGAAATCGGCAGAAAAATAAGAATAGATTATGATATTGTACGTTCTCAAACAAGGGATTTCCCTTTGTTTTTTATACATTTTCTGTTAATTTGAAACTTGTAATAGGACGTCTTTGCTAAACTATACTGAATATTCATACTATATATTTGCTCCAATATGTAAAGCTCAATTTTTATGCGTATGAAATTGCAGCGAGTTCATAATCACAGCAGCAGTACAGACTGAATCAAAGTTTCCATTTAACTGCAGAGAGTATTTTTATTGGAGCAGTGCTGCCATGTTAGAGCTGCTTGCTAATGTTCATTAAATATTTGTTAGCACAGATCTATAAATATCACATGTCACTGAATGGCTTCAGAGCGGCGCCACTGCTGCTATAGCATGTCATGGAGAAAGAAATTCCAGCATTGCGTCTCTACTGTCCTGGCTGAGCTCCATCCTTCCTTTCCTCGCCGATATCAGCCCCCTTCCCTCCTTCTTCCCTCTTTCCTTCATTGACTATTGTCAGAATGAACCTGCAGGTTTCTTGGAAAGAGTTTGATCTCAGCCTAATGTGGGCTGTAGTCACTTGTAGCCGGTACAAAATAATTGGCTGCCATCTGAGATTCATTCAGTAGATTGCGGGAAGGGAGCAGATGGGGAGGAATTAAGGAAAGATGAAATAAAGGATGGAATGGTGAGGGGTTTGGAGAGGGTCCCAGCCTTTCTCCAGTGGGCTCATCCATGAGAGACAAATGTCTGAAGGAATCAATTATAGGCCTACTCCCAATCCATCACCCCGATTAATGAATAATTAAAGCTGCTCAGTGCAGGTCTACCTAACATAGATCATATAAGACCACGGGTGTGTGCCCCCACTAATGTAAGGTTATGTAGATTTAACCTCTTACTTTAGCCTGAAATAGTCTGTAGAAACTTATTATACTCTAACTTAACAGGGCGAAAATGCATGATAAATGTATTATAATCTTTACTGTTTTTTTAAATTATCGAATTATTAATCTTCTTCCTTCAGTAGGCCTATGGAATCCATTCATCAAGTTATTAATGGAATGTAAATTAAAGACAGGAAAATGTTCAACCCCCCTCATCAATGTAGAGACAAGACAACAGTGAGAAACTGGAACCTACTGACAGACAGTCCTTCAACCCAACCTTCACATAACTGGAGAGGTTCTCTCTCCTTTTTTTTTTTTTTTTTTAAACATTTATTTATTTATTTATTTTATTTTATTTGGATCGGCAGAATGGCTTTGCCCTTACGAGTCCGAGGCGGGACTGTTGGTACTCTTAAGCCGCTACCCACGCCGGTACTTGTAGTACTTCCCCAGCCGGCATGTTTCATGTTGACATGCGTAAAAAACTACACTTCCCCAAAGCTGTCACAGAGCGCTCCCGCCTCCCATTGGCTGGCCGCTCCAGCCGCAGCCCCAGAGAATGAATGAAATTGAAATAGCTGCTACATTACATGTACAATACCGGGCTCTGCAGTGTTGCATTCTATCATACTATATCAAAATGGCCACAGCGGTACAGAACCCCCTCAAATCGTAAGTACAAGACATTTGCTTACAAAGCATTTGCGTTTTTGTCTTCGTGCATGCTGTCAGTGTTATTTAAGACCCTTAAATTCCTAAATAATACCCAGCGTGATTACCAACACATCTATACATGCAACGCACAGAACACAGATAGAGATAATGTCAGGGTTTTGGATCAGCCCCGTGAAAAGTTGCATTTAGCCAAAGCAGACGGGGGGTTCTCCTTTTTGGCATGAAGGGTTTATTTTGCGCTGCGATGCTATTCTTATAATCATTTCCCTGAGCCAACAGCGTGTGTGCAGGGATATGGAGGAATGCTGGAGGTAGATTTGGGTGACCCGGTATGTCCCTTGCCAGTGTACCCAGCCAAGATCACGGTCAAAGCCAGGCTGAGGAGGCAGGCTGGCCGGGAGGCAGGGGGCTTAGACGGCTTTACAGTACCTGTGTGCACATTTTGGACAGAGGGGGTAAACAGGTAGGCAGAATGGAGCTCTGTGCTCGCTTTAGGCTGCATCGTTACCTCTCGGAAATCCAGGCTGAGGTAAAAGCGTTGGTGCACGGCTTCAACTCCGACACTTGCTTTCGTCTTCGGCGCCTATAATAAACCCTCGACTAAATCTGAACCATAATCCGGCGTTTTATTCATTCAACGTACACCTCATCGGATGTTTATTTCCAACACAGGGTCTGTAAAACTGATGGATTTTCTGTGAAGTTTTTTTCACCCCCTATCATGACTCCCTTTGTGCATTTTTGGGGGTGTTTTTTGTTGTTGTTCCTAATACTAGACTGGTTTCAGCGGAATGCAGACGCATGCTGCCCGTCTGGGCTCCCGGCCAAAAAGGTGGCTGATGTGCGTCTGTCAGCGGGTATTTACGGGGATCTATCCGAAAAAAAAAATCCTATACACAATAGCTCCAATAAAACATACAACCGAGGACTGTTTAAGCACACAAAAAGACCGTTCTGAGTCAGTTTGTAACAAAGAAAAGTCCTAGACCTGTGTGCAAAGCAGGGGCGCACATCGGATGCTGTGCAGGTTCTACCTGAGCGGGGACATGGGATACAGGCTGTCTGTCTGTCTGTCTGCCTCTTGGCTGTCTGTCAGCCTTTCTGAGATGCAGAGAAAGGCGACATTTCGTGCAATTCTATGAACGACTGCCCTGTACGTGCTTGCTTTGAAGAACACTTCACAGAAAAGACAGACTGAATTGCAATGCTGATTTTGCAACTGTGTGCTGCCTTTATTGGCTGTGATGGCATTTCAGTGTTTTGGCCACATTTCTTTAAGATCCAGCCTCAAACACTCCTTATTAGTGGTAAGACAGAGTCAGGATTGTAAGACTTAGTTATGCTCTTATCAGATGATGTCCAGTGGTGGGATGATGGGACATGTGCATAGGTGGGCCGGTCTAATGATGAACTGGAGACTTCACAGTTTCATGCTCTTCACTTACTCTTACTCCTCCTCTTCCTCCTGTCTTCTAAAGGGATGCTCGTGCAAGCAGAGCCTAAGTGTGGCCAGACTGCTCCCAGAGGTGCTCTGTGACACCAAAAGAGAGGGGGTGGGGGGGGGAGATTAAATTGACTGATTTGCATGGCATATATTGTACCTAAGAGGTGCCAGAAGAGAGATGTGTGTGTGTGTGTGTGTGTGTGTGTGTGTGTGTGTGTGTGTGTGTGTGTGTGTGTGTGTGTGTGTGTG
>JAPTGZ010000006.1:9109365-9124037 GCA_029814645.1 Fowleria isostigma
TTCACAAAATTGAAAGGACAAATTAAATCAAAACTATTTGATTGAAAACTTTTCCATTTGATTGTTTTTGAAATAATGAGTCAAATGCAGTGTTACATACATATATACACTTAACATAAAGTGCATCTCTTAAAGTGCATTAAAACATAAAGTGCATTAAACATGAAATGCTTCAAGTTTGTCACTTACACTACTGTGAATTAAACTAATTTTGCAAAGAAATTATTTTTGCTTGTTTTGGGGTTTTTTTTTTTTCAAAAAATCAATTTTAAGGGTTGAAATATTAATATTATATTGGAGGTCAAAGTTTCACGATATATTTCTGTATCGATATTTTTTCACAGCTCTTCTAGTACTTAAGGGTAGTATTGATTGAATAAATTCTATGACCTCTGTGATGGTATCTCTGTTGATCACTTTGCCCTGTTATAGTCTCCTCCTTTTATTCTCAATCTTTCTCGATGTCTAAAGATTGATACAGTTTCTTCACTCCGGGGCAACATTTAATAACACTGACTTATGAGTTTACACTCCACTCATCATCCTGCTCTTCTAAGAACACAGTGGGGAGTAACCTGAAGTCTTTAGATGTTTTTTTTTTTTTTTACCCCCTCTCCTTCTCTTTTTCTTCCTTCAGCCAAGAAAGCAGCAGACGGCTCAGTGATCGCCAACGGCTACTGTGACTTCTGCCTCGGAGGCTCAAAGAAGACTGGCTGTCCTGAAGACCTTATCTCCTGTGCGGACTGTGGGCGCTCAGGTAGGGCACAGCTGAAGGCGATGATTGACCGGAGAGAGGTGGTCCTCTGTTGATGCACAAATCGGAAGTGTTTCCTTTTAGATTTATACAGTATTTGCTAAATATAAAACTCTTGAGTTACCAAAAATGAAAGGACCATACCAGTGTTTTTAATTTTGTTTTAGCCCATCTACTATGAATCATGTACAGGATACTTTCTCAAGATTGTGTGAAGCCATTTTCTGTAATGTTTTAGATTTTTAAAGTGGTGATTCCATCTTCCAGACAGTCACTGGTTTCCAGTTACTTCACTGCAGTATGAAAATGAACTTGCAGAAACTTGAAACTGGCTTGAAGCAGTGCATTATTTAATGATTGTTGACAAAATACACACAACTAGGAGTTATTTTATGTGTGCAGAAACTGCCAAATGCATACTCAAAAAGTACATTTATACATGTTACTATCAATTATGTTTTACATTTTTGACATTTTGGTGGATTGAGAGATTTAAATCTCTACTTCACTAGCAATACCATAAGCAATAAAATACTACTTTAGAGTTTGTTACGAATCATAAAAGTTGATTTTAATACTGTATGCAACTGAAAACAAATGGCTGGAAGGTCAAAAATAAAACTTGTGAAAATGTCAGGTGTAATGTTAAATCTTCAAAGTATAAGATTGTTATTTCTCAAACACACTTTTATTACTACTCTTGCATTCATGAGATTTTTTGTGCATTTTGTTAATTTTCTTTTTATATTTGACAGAATATGAATCTTTTTTTCCCAAACATTCTTGTTAAAGCATCAAAAGTAAGAGATGACAACCTTTATGTATAATTATTTGCTCAACAGCCAAAATACTATAATAAATAGTGGAAATTGTCAAGAATTGCTCACATGGTTGACCAGCCTTGGAGCAGTTTTAAGTAATGCCAAGAATATCTCTAGATAAAATAAGCTTACTGAATAAAATTTTGAGTTAATGAACAAGTTGCATGTTTATGCATTAACAAGATAAGGCATGTTTTACAGTGTGCCAGACACAATAATTGGTCCTTATTTTAATTTTAATGTGATAATTCTCATAGATGGGTGCTTTTTATTCCACAGGTCATAAAGACATTTTTTTTTTTGGCTTAAAAATATCTACGGATGCCTTGTGACCTTCTCTGACAAAAGCATTAAATTCTTGTTGTCTGTTGAACACATTTTAGTTTTATTTGTGTATCTACTTTAAACAATGTGGTATTAGAAGTATTGTATGACAACTTACTTTTTAGAAATGCATACATATGCACATTTGATGAGTTTGTAAAGCTCTAGTTTGTAATTCTCTCTCAGCATCTGCTTTGGTTGTGAATGAAGTGGAGTAAATATTATATTGCATATGAATATTTATTGCGTATGAATATTTACTCCACTTACAAAGTATTTGGTTGATTTTGTGTTTCTTCTAAGTTTGGGGTTCTTTTTTGGGGGTGGTGGTTTGGAATATGGGTATGAGATTTACAAGTGTTTGTACATTCTGGGTGTAAATTTGTACAGCTGTGGAAAAAATTAAGGAACCACTTGCTTTATCATTTCATATAGGAGTAAAATGAAAGTTATTGCTTATTCTGGAAACTATCGAAAACACTTTTCTCAAATCACGTATGAGAGTAATGTCATTTCAAATAAAAGAAAATAACAAATGGTCAAAATAACAAAAAACAAAAAGAAAAATGCAGTGTTTTCAGATGTAATACAGTGAAAACATTCATTTTTAAATGATACAACAGTGATGTCTTATCTTGGTGGAATAACCCTGATGTTCAACCACAGCTTTTACGCGTCCTGTTATGCTCTTCGCCAGTCTTTCATGTTGCTGTTGGGTGCTTTATTCCACTCCTGTTGCAAAAATGAAAACTGCATGTCTTTGTTTGACAGCTTGTGACCATCCATCCTCCTCTTGATCACACTCCAGAGGTTTTTCAAAGCTGTTCAGGTCTAGAAATTTGGAGTGGTCATTTAATTTTTTCCCAGAGCTGTATGTACAATATTTGGTGCAGCATTTGTGTAATTTTTTTGATGGATTGTATGTACTGTATAAATTGTTTGCCCCATATTTTTCCTTCAAAACAATAAAAAAAAAAAAATGAACCAAAAAGATGTATGTGATTTGTAGTAAATGGGCATGCAAATATTGGTATGGTCCTCTTCTTTTATAACAGCTCAAATATGTACCCGTCCAAACTAGGAAAAAGGTCAGGAAAACAGCTTTTTTTTGTGTTGTGATTATGTTACATATTGTGTAATAACAGGATGAGAGAGTGTATGCATTACACGCACAATGTGAAAAAGGCCCTTTTTCCTGTTAAATTAATATAATTTGAAAAGTCCAGACTTTTTCCATTTCTATAAATTAAATAAAAAACAATTATTTTTCTTTAATAATTGTGATTGTTCACAACGTCTTTTATTTCATCATTGTTATATTTTTTTTAGACCCATGTATAGACAAAAACACTGTTCAATGTTCCCGTAGACATTTCAAGAATGTAATGATCTGCAAAATGCAGCGGGTAGTTATACACCCCTTTAAATAAAAAAAAAAATCAGCAAACAAACTGATAGACAGATACAATATGTGGATCAGGAATGGCTGTCTTCAAAATGGAGATGGCGAAAACAATGTGTGGGTGTGTGTGTGTGTGTGTGTGTGTGTGTGTGTGTCTGTGTGCATGTGCATGTTTGCGTGTGTGTGTTTGCGTGTGTGTGTGTGTGTGTGTGTGTGTGTGTGTGTGTGTGTGCGTGTGCATGTTTGCGTGTGTGTGTTTGCGTGTGTGTGTGTGTGTGTGTGTGTGTGTGTGTGCACCCAGGCCACCCGTCCTGTCTCCAGTTCACAGTGAACATGACGGCTGCAGTGAGGACTTATCGCTGGCAGTGCATCGAGTGCAAGTCCTGCAGCCTTTGTGGCACTTCTGAGAACGACGTACGATTTCACTTTATACTACATGTTATTGTCCTTCAGAACACACGTGGCTGCCAACACACATACAGCTCTGGAAAAAAATAAAAGACCACTGGAAAAACAAAAAAAACAAAAATATATATATATATATATGATAAAGCTTTGGTATATAGGATCCTCACTGGATTGTGTGTTTACATGAAGTTTGTGTTGGAGTCTGTGTTGTGGTAGGAACCACTCATTTGTTGACGTTAGTTAACCCCATTTCTAAGCCACTGACTGTCGTGGTTGCCTACATCCATGATAACAGCCTGCACACTCATTTCTATGCTGAGGGCTTGGTCTTTTTTTTCCACAAATGCTCTTCCCAGGGTCTTCAGTGTCTCTAAACAGCAGCAACAGAATCCGCCACCACTTCCTGTTAGCTTAGAAATAGTATCAGCTAATAATAATAATAATAATAATAATAATCATCATCTTTATTTTGTCAGTAAGTTCACATGTAGACATGCAACACACCGAAATTTGACCTCTGCATTTAACCCACCACTAGATGAAACATGTATGCATCACACACTACATACCCGGAGCAGTGGGCTCGCCATATCAGGCGCCCAGCTAATGTCAACAAACGACCAACTCCTGGGTCTTCACCAACTTTATGAAAACACATGAGCAAATGGGAATATTACAAATTGGATGCTTTTATAATTCATAGATATGCAATGGATTAAAAGAATCCTTATTTTTTTTTATTCTAGAAAGTTCTGACAATATTCCTTACAAATTCCAGTGACAAAAAATATTCACAGAAAATACCAAAAGGGCAAAAACAGGAGAGATGAAATGTTGTCATACCTAAGATAATGCAAAGAAGAGGAGTGATAAATTAATCTATAAACAACAAAACAAAATTATTTCAATTGAAGAAGATTTCACAGTAATATTTTGATTTTCAGTCATAGATGCCTTGTATTTTGCCATGTTTTCTAATTGTCATTTTTGATGTGTCATGTGTGAAGGCTTGTCCATCTTTCTGTCGATCACATTCCAGGGTTCAAGTCTGGAAATCTGGAAATTTGGAATGGTCTCTTAATTTTTCCCAGAGCAGCATCTGTACATACAAACACACACACAAGTACTTTATGCATGTTGTACACACACATTCTATTACAATTTAGAAAACCATGAACCTTATTTATTAAACTTAAAAGTTAAAATTTGCTGTTTAGAAAGAGCAAGATCATGGCCTTGCCATAAAGCAATTTCAGTTGTGTTGGATATAAGCAAATCTATTTGGAAAAATCCAATTGAACATTCATTGTTTACATTATCTTAGAATAAACTATGTCTAGAGAACAGGTCACCTTTCTCCATGACCATGCGTCTACAGTAGCCCAGAATGGACAAACTAAACAGCGGCTCTAGGGCCTTCCATGTTTTTTATACTACCAACATAGATCCTCTTACACACTAATATTAGTGGAGCAAGAGAAGTCTACAACCTCACCACTAGATGTTATTAAATCACATACACAGCTCCTTTAAAACACATGGACATTCCCATATCACATCACTTGTTTAAAACCTGAACACTGTAGTAGAGTGTATGCCATCGTTGAGGATCATGAACTGAATGAAAAGCTATTGTGCATGAGGAAACCTGTTGATTGTTGACTATTACAGTTCACATATAAAGATAGACTACGAGTATAAATTTGGATGTGGAAATCACGGCAAAGATTTGTATAACAAATGTTACCTCCTCTGATTTGAGGAACATGCATTTATTGATTATACACTGTTGTGCTTCAGGACCAGCTGCTGTTCTGTGATGATTGTGACAGAGGCTACCACATGTACTGTCTGAGCCCTCCTATGTCTGAACCACCAGAGGGTAAGTATACAACAATAACAGTGGGTAAATAGTTAAGTTTATTTATAAAGAGCACTTTAACTCAACAAAATGTTACCTAAAGTACTGCACAATATTAGATGATAAAAACATTAGGACAAATAAAACAGATTTAATGCACAGTATTGTCTAGATACCACTTACAGTAAGAAGTTCTCTAACTAAAATATAAAAATTCATAGACCACAAGCTTGTGAAAACATTGTACAGTCTGCACTCTCGTTAAAACCACACTCTGAATCCACCGTGCTGAAAGAATACTTTTATTTGTCAACATCACAAATAGTACAGGTATCTGTCATGACTGTCATTTGCCTACTACATGTAAAATGGCTGCCTGAGGATGTTTGATGCAGTTGTCATGGTAATGAGTAGTAGGAAAAGATAATCTGTTTCCATGGTAAAAGTGTCACTTGGCTGAACATACAGTAGCAGTGCCACTTGTGTTCAACACTCACTAACAGTGTCATGCTCTGCCCACACATGGAGCACTTTTGATTTACAAGAAATATTTTTTAAATTCATCAGTAGGCAGATATTTTACATCCACACTTAAGAGGAGACCTGTCGTGGCTCTTGCATGCATACTGGAAGGTATATATATATATATTTTTATACCTACAGTGCACTGTATAAATGCTTACACAACACCTCAAGGCGCAGTACAGCAGGGTCAATGTATACAGCATAGTGCTGAAAGATGAAGACAAAGCCGATGTTTAATTAATGCTACAAATCCCATGCCAAAATCCAAACCAGACCAGTCAAATCCCCCGCATCCCAAACCTCAGGCGCAGCATGTGGAGTTTCAACGCTGAGCTTTAATTTACAGTGTTACTTAACACTCTACTTGAAATGAGGATTTAATCTACAAGGCTTTACAATAGCAGTGATTGAACTGCTGATCTGTGACGTGGCCTGTGCTGTGGTGGAAGAAACATCTAGAGTTTTTAATAAAAAGTAATGATGTCATGCTGTAAAAATCTTAAGTAAAAGGTTTGTCTTTAAAACCTTGTGTAGATGCTTGTTGGTATTTTTTTTTCCTTTAGAGTGCATTTATGTCTGCAGAAGGAGCAGGTTCCTTCCACACAGCTCACCATGTTACAAGGTCTCGTTTCTTCTGAAACTCACAATAGAATTCCTCTTCTTGTTTTCATTTTATGGTGGATGGCATCAAGCGTTAGGGTGCATTACTGTCACTTACTATGTTAGAGCATCGACCAGAGTTAACTACAAAGCCAAGAACAAACAAACAAGCCAAACACTGGCTCTAATCATGGATTTTGTTGTCACTGTAGTTTAAGATGTGGTGAGGAGCATCCAAGTTGTAGACACAAGATGCCACTTAATATTACACATTGAACTTGAAGAGGAATGTTCTAAAAAATAGTCTGTTATTCTGTGTTTTACTGTTATCATGGGATGATTTTAGAATCATGTTTTTGCTGCATTAATGTCAGTGTTCCATTTACTGCTGTAGATGTTTAAGTCTGGGTTTGTTTAAACTACATTATGCTTTTAGGAGTGTAATCTACAGTATTATATGTATGATCATTATATGTGTGTGGGATTGCTGTCTTTCGAAAACAACATACACTTTCTCTAAAAAGTCAACTTTTCCTGAGCTCAGACAAAGAGTTCCATTGGCAGCTTTGTGAAAATATAGGGATAAAATAAAAGACTATTGCAGCTAAATTTACATTTACACAATTTTGAACTCAATAAATAAAGTTACTTCAACTTATTTTGCCTACAGGTGTTAAAGAAAAGTCATGTTAGTAGTACTAGCATAATTGTGTCAGTCTGATAATTAGAGGCTTTTTGGATATACTTAAATGAAACTCTCATTGGCATTACTTACAAAAGATGCATGCAAATTGTTACCTCTTTTTTTTTAAGTTGAGCCAGTACATTTTTTATAGTGGGTTTTTAAAGACTTTGTTTTGCTCTGGAAACAAAGATAATTCCCTGAACCATAAAGTAATATTAGTCCTTCAGTTTAGCAAAAACATTTAAATCAATAGACCTAGAGATATGTTGTTTAAAATGTTTAATCTGAAAAGTAGGTAAAATTGTACGTGAGTGTTTGAGGATGAAGTCACATATTGTAAAATAAACACTCAAGTGGAGTACGTACCTCAAACGTGTACCTAAATCTGTTACATAAGTGAAATTGCTTACATTCCATGTTGGTTCTGTGTGTGCATTTCAGGGAGCTGGAGCTGTCATCTGTGTCTGAGACAACTGAAGGAGAAGGCCTCAGCCTACATCACCCTCACTTAATCTGCAGAGCTGCACATCATCCTCTTGGCCCTTCATCCCTTCCCAAACCATCGCTCTGTCACCCCTCTTTGTGCCTCAACTGCCCCTCTCCTATTTCGATCTACCCTCCGCCACTTCCTCTACAATCTGCCCCTGTGACCTTTGACACAAGTGAGCACACAGCACTGACAGTGCTGCACCCATTCTTGAACATCCCTCCGCTACAAAAAGCCAACCTCCATCCTTTGGTGTCACTCACATTTCCTGTTGTGCTTGACCTGAAACCCCACCTTCCCCTCCATTCTCTGCCTCAACAGTGGAATTCATCAGCTGGCAATAAGTTTGCTAGCTAGACACACACTCCAGCCTGCCAAGGGCACTTCAGAGGCATACTACTCCACAGGAACCCTCTTAAGGGCCCTCAGAAGAGCCCTAATGATCTTCAGCTGCAACTCAGTCAAGTAGTGAGTGAGAATTAATAAGATGGATAGGTGTTAGGCAGAGGACAGGGCTTGGAAGACCCTGGATAACCATGGAGCAGTAGGTTTCAGTGTTAGCCAACTGTGAAATATCCACCGAACCAAATTTTCATTTACTCTCTGTCCTTTACCAAGTATGGCAGAGCTGAGACCCTGAACTCTACTCCATTATTCGTCTGCAGGGTTTGCATCCCTGTGCATTTCCAGAGGGGAGTAAATTGTACAAAATTCAGATGGATTGTCAACACACTCTTTAAAACTCCTCACACTTGCAAACAATGAGCATCTGGTCAGAGATTTAAATCATCCTTGACCTCACCCTCTCTCTTTGCATGGGGTTTCCACAAATAAGTGTTGCATTTTGGGATTGATACTGAAGGTTTTACTGTTCGGATATCGTCCTCAGATGACAGGGGAGATGGATTTTCTCTAATCAGCTCTCTCTGATCAAACGGTGTATTTAAAAATGACAATTTAGGCTTAGCGTCTCTCACAAATCCTTTACCTGACTTTTATTCGCCCTTCCCTTCTATGAAACAATGACTGTGAAGCCAATGCGAGACTGAAACGCTCCTGGTGCTTGGTGTGTATTATGTGTGTTCAGAATGTAGAAATGATGTGTGGACAATGCAGATCTTTGTCTCTGGCCCATGCAAGGGCCTAAAAACTTCTTTTTTATGATTCCTTTTTAATTTTTTTTCATTTGCATGTTGTTAATCCAGTTGTTTTTGAGGAATTTTAATTGAAATTGAGAAGAAAGCACACTTAATTCGCAATAATGTGTTTGTGATATGGACTGTTTTGGCCAAACTGGGTCTGTTCAAAACTATGTGTGGGTCCACGTGTCTCTCTTTGTGTGTGTGAGTGTTTCTGAGTGCTACAAAATGTTTGGCCAGTGCTATGCTAGGTTGATCTGCAAGAGGATTTGTGTGGTAAGAAGGTTATGTGAATGTAAGTCAGCATTTACTTTTTAGGCTTTGTGTCTGACAGTGACAGAAGTAGGACGAAGTCATTGTTTTGCAAGTCACATGTACATCTTCACTAACATGTCCCAAGGAAAGTCCAAACTTTAAATACTGAGTCTGCAGTCCTGAAACATATGCCAGAACAGCCTATGGCACATGGTCCTTTAAAGCAGACAGACATGGTTGACAAACCAGTCTGTCTCAGTCCTTTATAACCAAAATGTGCACATTAATTATTTTGTTAACCAGGGTACTTCTAAGAACATTTGTTCCACAATATTTCAAGTCTTTGGACTTGTTGAGAGTACGAAGGGGCAGAAGTTTAAGCGAACTCACATCCCAACATAAAGGTAAAATCTACCATTTTACTGGTAAAAAAAAAAAAAAAAGTCATTTCATCAGTTGAGGACACAGAAAGACTAATGACAGGAATATATTCATCCTACAAATGGTATTGTCCATATTGTATATTAGATTTTAATTGATCATCTGGACCTTAGAGCACCACAGCTGGATAAGAACTATTGAAAAGCAACACCATGCATCATCACCATTCGAAGTCAAGTCTCATTTTTGCAAAACTGATAAGAGGTAATTTCTAAATAAATAAATAATAAAAAAAAAATCAACTAGCAATCATGAGATTTCACCTGAATTTAACAGTGGATAGAGTTAGGAAATGTGGGAAAGAGATGAAAATCAAATGGGCAACAGCAAATATGGACTCTAATCAGTGTCCATGTGATATGAGCCCTAACCTTTTGGCTTTGTCCCAGTGAAGCATTTATAATCAACCAGGGGATTTTATAACATATATGAAAAAGACGAAACATAATACAAAGATGGATAATAACATTAGCAGGATAAATTCTGCCATTAGTGTTTGCATAGGATTTGAAGTCAAGCTGCAGAAAAGTTGAATTTGTGCCCAAAGTGTTCAGGTTGGTGTATGTTGTTTGATTTGATCCAAGCCATGTGACTTGAATCTGCACCTCTGCACAACCTTTAACACCTACAGTTTGTGTTCGCTTTGTGTCCTGCAAAACACGTGCCCTTCTGTTCTATCACAGTTAGAGAAGGAAGAGGGAGAAAAAGTTGAAGTTATATACCTGCTGCCTGCCAGTCTGCTCTGCACGTATAAGTCAGCGCTTGAAGACCAAGCTGAAATGTCGAGGCTGAATTTTTCATAATGGGATGAATCTAGCCAGCCAGCATGTGATTTTGTGAGCTTGCACCAAGAAAAACTTTTTTTTTTCTTTTAACCCAAAGGCCCACTATGTTAGCTCAAAGTTTGTCTCAGAGTTGCCTTGAGATGTTCAGTTTAACCGGACAACTCAAGGCAACTACACCAGGCACACTTAGAGATTGCTGAAGTGCAAGTGCTGATTTAGGAGGATGTTTTCAACATTTTTACAGGTTTTGTTAGTATAATGAAAGCATCCATCCAATGATCCATGAGCTTTAAGCTTGGAGACAATAGCTGTATATAGGGGATTAAATTAAGGGAAACAAATTGCTATTTCATACCATGTTTCATAATCTTATGTACATATCAAAGTATAATGTAGGTGAAATTCAGTTGGTTTTGGTTTGAATGGCCATTATAATTTAATGCTGCATCAAGTTTCTTAAAGGAATCTGTAAGATCAGATGGATTGTGAACTTGTACCTGAGTATTACTACGTTTGCCATCTGGTACGGAAAGACATTAGGTACAAAATACTGTGCTACCCCTCAAGTCAATGTAAAGCCACTGATGCATGAATGACACCAGAAATGTTTCTGATTTCAGATTTTGAGATCATCAATATTACTAGTTTTTTTTTTTTTGTTTGTTTTTATTTTTATTTTTTTTTTAAGCCATAATCAGAAAGAACCTTTAACTTCTGTTTATTCCCTAGTTGTTTTCTTCTCTGGTTTGTAATCTGCATTTTTCCACATTTTGCACAGCGTGGATGCATTTGGTCTGAAAGTGTGTGCGTTTGTGTGTCAATAACGACTAAAGATTACAGGTCAGAGAAAACAAAATGAACCAAATAAGTTAAATATTATTGTGCACACATTTTCTTTTCAGACTCACTTGCATCGTACAGTGTTGCGAGAGGATTGTAACAGTGAGTACAGATCACAACAAAGTGAGCGTGTCGGCTGGATTAAGAAGTATGTTGTTTCATTCTACAGTATGTTAAAATCAGTGTTATATTTGCCAACAAATTCAGAAGCATCCAATCAAAAAGTGTTTATTTCCATCAATTAATCATTGCTTGTAGTGTGATGTCTAGACCGGGTGTGTTTGAGTTTTAAATACACTGATGATGTTAGATTATGATGGAGATGTTTGTGTGACGGACGGACGATGATGCCAATGGTGACTGAAAAACCTTTATACTGGGAGCTTTCCTAGCACTTAAGAGGAGAAGCATGGTGGAGTCAAATTCATTTTGATTGTACTATCTGGGGAGGGTGGGATGCCATGTTGGGGTCTTGGAAAGGTTGGTGGTATCAGTGTGATTATTAAAGAAACCTTGAGCCTTTGTACAAATGGACAAATTGGTGGCGATGTTCGATGGTGAGGTCTTACAAAAGCCACACCGGGAACTTCCAGGCCTCAAGCTGACGCCATTTCCCCACTTTCGCCCAGTTCAGTCAGAGGGTTGAGACTTTGGGCTAATCTAGGCCTCTCTTGTAAATTGTTGTTCTGTGATCTTGCTTGCACTTTTTTTTCATTTCCCAAACACAAGAACTAATTGTAAGTATGTATGTGTGCGAGTGCGGGTGCACTTTTTATTTTTATCTTTACATTTTTTCAAAGTGATTGTCTGTTGTAAAAACAACACTGGATAAAGATGAGTTTTTAATTTGTATTTTTTACCTTTGGAAGAAGATGAAATCTTCTGGACATTTTTTTAACCCCTCCCTCCCTACATTTCCTTTCTGTCTCTCTCTCTCTCTCTCTCTCTCTCTCTCTCTCTGTCTTTCTGTCTGTCTGGTACCTGGGAATGCTTTGAAATGTGGACTGTGACCGCATTGCTGTCATCGCTGCTGTCAGTCATTCTCTGTGAATTCATCCGGCTTTCTCAATTTACCCAGTTTTTTCTCTCTTCCCTTGACTCATTTTTTCCATTAAAAAGATGAGATTGAAAAATGACCTTTACCTTTTGTGTTATCATTGTGTGTGCATATTTGTGTGTATGTGTGTGTGTGTACTTTTACTTTGTATTTTCTCTACTTTGTGCACTGTAAATCAGTGAATATTTGTGTGTTTGTGGACAGCAGTCAGTCTCTCTGTCTGATTGTCTGGTCCATCTGAATTATTGCCAAGTAGGGCAGCTTACTAGTCAGTTTAAAAAAATTCAGGTGGGGAGGACACTCTAGCCCACACAGTTCCTCTCTCCCGTGAGCTGCAGGCTGAGGCCAACACTAACCGGTTTTTCATATTTTCACAGTTTGTGAAAATAGTATGTTCAAAGTCAGATATCAAATCCCAAATAAGAAAACATATTTTCTATTTGAAATACATCTTTCTAATAAAACACATTTCCTCTCTAGCAGTGAATTTGCACTGGTGTCTATAGCGAACAGTGCAGTCTTCACCTGATTGTGATGCTTTCTCACAGAAAGGCTTTCTAATGCATAGTTGATGTTGTAAACCCAGTATAAAAACAGGTATCATGTGTGACAGAAATAAAACTCCATCCCCCATCCTCCATAGGCAGAGGCCATTTGCACCAGAATGTCCACAGTCATACTTTTAACACTCTAACGTTTCATAGTACCATAGAACGCCTGATTCCAGAGTCTTCTTGTGGAAGACTTTCAAAGTTGGAATTCGTGTTACAAAATGTTCTGAAAAAATTAAAAAACAAAAAACCTTATGAAAGATATGTCCTAAACTTGATCCACTGAAGACTTATTTTACATATAATAGTAAAAATGTGTGCACGCTTGGGTGTAAACATCCAAGTAGAAGCCATGTGCCAATTTTCAACCCCTATATTTGTAGCTTTTTTTTGTTGACAGACACCAAACAAGACTCATATCTTTTCATGTGTTTGAAAAAGGAACACATTTTCTATGAATTGACAAAAAGATTTAAGGCACAGAATTGTTTTGCTTCCGTCACTGGGCTGAAAATACAGGAATTGGGGACAAAAGAGCCCCATTGTCCACAATTGTTTTCCAACACTGTTTTCTGCTGCAGAAGAGAATATAGTTTGCTATTCAGGGCAGGTACAGTTTTGCTATTTGTGATGTATTCCTGGAGATGAGACATTCATCATAGCTGCTGTGTTGGCCAGACCTGGCTGAGCAACAGCAGCAGGGTGAAGTCAAGCTGATCAACAATTCCATTTTTTCCTTCTCTGCTTCCTTCCAGAAGCCAGAAACCGAAAACTAGTGCACACTTGGTTCCTTGGGGGAATATAGGTATTTTTAACAATATGCTCCGAAAAAAACCAATTCCTCTATCCATCCTTTGGCAGGGTTCCAGCCTTATCCAAAAACCTGCACACCCCTCCAACCCCCGCCATCCTGTGTGTGCATTCAGAAACCCACACACAAAACGCCTGTATGCCACACACACACACACACACACACACATACACACTCAGACATTTGTGCACACAACATGTTATGGTTACACACATCCTGTATGCACATACACATTGACACGCATACAGTACACAGCCTAGAGCCCCCATCTTCTTATGAGCTTCATTACTCTGACCCCTGTCTCCCTTTCATACCTCAGAGGATGTTTATGCAGTGTGTGTATGTGTGTGCACTCATGTGTGTGTTATTATGTGTTTTTCTCTTAATACCCAAAAGAATATCAGTATGTATATTTATTTAAGCACTAGTGTATATTAGCTTACGTACAGTGTGTATCTGTGTGTATGTGTGTATGTGTCTCTATTTATGTGTGTATACTGTACACCAATACTGTACTATGTGCATGCAGTGTGTGTGTGTGTGTGTGTGTGTGTATGTGCATGTGCATGTGTGTGTGACTTCCCAGCCAATTACCACATCTCCCAGACAGACTGAGACTGCCTAGGCCCTGCCAGCCAATCAGAGATGGGCTGCGCACTGCCGGGCCGGAGGTGGTTGCTATGGTAACCAGGAGGCCTGTTTGCATGGTGGCTGATGGAAGAGTGATGGATTACAGTAATGGGATGGAAAGAGGGAGGAAGAAAAGAAAGATAGGGAAGGAGACAGATAGATAGAAAGAAAGAGGGGGGAGAGGAAGAGGAAGAGTGGGTGGAAGACCAGGAAAGAGGAAGAGAAAGAAAGAGACAAAAGGGGGGAAAACGGGAAATGAGGGACAAGGGGAGGTGAGGGGGAGAAAGGAGGAGGGA
>JAPTGZ010000006.1:9263226-9273686 GCA_029814645.1 Fowleria isostigma
TGTTTTAGAGCAAAAAAAGTAAAATGTACAATGAAAATATTTACATCTACAAACTATCCTTTAAAACAATGTGAATACCATGAACAACCTGTAATTTCTTAGGAAAACTAAGTTCAATTTTGACAATATTATGTCAGTTTATCTTTCACAGATCACAGTGGATCTACAAATATACAATACATTTAATAACAGGCAGAATATTAGTAAACGTGCACTTCAGATATTTCAAAATGTGCATATTTATTCAGATTATTCATGTTTTTCATGAAATGATAGTTTGTTTTCGTATAAATACATACATGAAAATGTTTACATTTACAAAGAGAAAAACTGGGAGTTGTGAGTATTTCTGTTATTATGATAGTATTTTACTGATCTGACCCACTTGAGATTGAATTGGTCTGTACATGGAACCTGAATTGAATTGAATTGAATAAAGACTTTATTGTCACTGCACATGTTACACAAGCAATAGAGCAACGAAATTTCATCCAGTACACTCCAAGAACATATAGAACGTAACAGTCACAAGGGAATACAGGATATGTACAGAGCCATTTAGAGGGAAAAAGTAAACACGAGGGTCATTAAGATGGAAAAAAAGACCAACAACACCTTGCATGAACTGCAAGGCGGTGTTGGGGAAGAAATATATATATATATTTTGGATTTCACAAATTTCTCCTGCGGGCCAGACCAGACCCTTTGACGGGCCACATTTGGAACATAAGTCAGGCTGATAAAGGGTAAATCTAACTAAAGTTTAGAATGCCAATGTTATCAAATTCATTCAGTTAACAAACGTTATGATTTTTTTAACACTGAAAAATGAACAAAATTAACAATTCAAAATGCATTCTATTTGTTTGTTGTAATATGTTCATCATGAATGTGTTTGTCAAATTTTTGCCTACCAAATAATGCACATTAACTCTCCCTCATTATATGTCCAAACCTGCTGCTTCAGTCATAGTCATATGAATCTAACGTGAGTATTTTATGAACTTTTATTTCCATGGACAGTAAATACACCAAACAAACACACCAGTCACTTAAACGTTTGGTGACATTTTGGTGAGTTAATGTTGAAAACTAGTGCACTTATTAGGTAAAAAGGTACATTTCATTGTGTATATACAAAACAAATAAATCTGATGGTACTGGTGGTGTTTTATTATGAATGGTTATTACATATGAGGTTTGTCAAGAAGAAATATACATGTTAACTTTGAACTCTGTCAGTCAAAGCCTCCTATTTGGCCTGATCTTACTAATGGGCCAATAATTTACATAAATCACCAGATCACATATTAGAGAGTCTAGACTTAGTATATTTAGACAGATGTCCAGTGAAGGTCTAACGGAGCCGGGGCCAGTGGCATCACCAGTTCTACAACTTTAAAATACTTGTGCTTTAGCTTCATTTTGGTCCTCACTCTTTCTCTGACCCCACACTAACCTAATTCTTCTTTGATTTTTTTTTTTAATAGTACAAATCATTTCCTGCTAATGTGCTTTTACTGTTAAACGTCTCTACTGCATTGAAACTGGCAGAATAGTGTCACAAAGTATAGACCAGTGTTGACAGTTCTACCACAAGTGTATTATATAATCTTAAATTCAGTTTAGTCTAGTGTAAATGTAATTACTATAAAGTCTTGATTATTTTTTTTATTTATTACTGTATTGATTTTATCTAATTTCTGTGTACACTTAAAGTGGTTTTATTTTGTTTTGTCTTTTTCTGCTTGAAACAAATTAATAAATGAAATTAAATGAAATGAATGTGGTGAACTTTTAGGTTGACATACTTGGTGAATAGAAAAAGGAAGTAACCATTCAGAAGAAAACCATATTTTCTGTTATGCATGACAGTAATTGTTGGAACTGACATAAGATGTAATTGAATGCTTCAGAAATACACAGCAAATTTGGGAATGTTAACATTTCAGGGACAGTGGTCAATAAAGTATATATTATCACCACATTGCTATAAAATAACATTGCTGGTGTTACCTTTGAAAATAAAAGTTGCCAAGTCAGAGTGTTTTTAACATTGATGGTAAATTTGACCCTGATTGGGACTGACCAAGCCACGCCCACACCAGAATGACCAAGGCCACATTGATTCATGATGTTTCAAAATGGGAACAGGTGTTCTGTCTGATTACACTTTCAACCACATTGATGAAAGAGATTAAACACCTGTGGACCCTGACTGATCTGGAAACGTAAAGAAGAACAGTGACAGAAAGGTTGAAGATTTCTAAGGGTCTGCATTGCAAACTGCATCATAGTGATGAATTCAACACCTACAGTGTTGAAATTAACATAGAAATGTAAATAGTGGGAGATTTTATTTTTCTGTAAAGAAATTCCATCCTTTAACCCTAGAACACTATCGCTAAAATTAGTCCCATTGGTTTAACATGAAAATCGGGTGAAAATCACCCAGCGATAGTGTTCTAGGGTTAATAGGTTTTGGATCACTTTAAATTATATTTAAATTTTTCTGTCCTTTATAACAAAACTAATTTTATATTGCTAATTTTCTATGTACTTTCTGTGACTTAAACTGATTGTGTTTTTATCCTATATAATTCTGTGTTGAGTTTATCTTGAGTATATCCTAAACTTAATGATTTTATCATTTAATATTCATTGAATAGCATGGTTTGATCACTTTAAGTCATTATTTTCATACTTTATTTTTTGTATCCCTACATCAACTTTAATATTCACATCCTTCCCTTGAAATAATTAATCAAATGAAATTTGAATTTGTTTCTTTGTTTTACATTACGCTTTGTGACGGCCGGCAGGTGGCCTTTATGGTGAAGCCCTTGCTGCTCTTCACTCTTGTCCTGTTTGTCCAGGAAGCTGGGGGTGTTGTCCTAATCAGGCCCTCATCTGCCTCACCTGGCTGAAGCCCATAAAATGGCCGAGAGCATGGTTGCTCTAGCTCTGCTCCACTCCTGACCTGACCATGGGCTGTCTTCATTTAGTTTAGTTGCTTGATCCACACTGCCACACACTACATGCACCAACATCACTGCTTTCACTACTGACTTACACGTTCATGTCATTTTTATTTAATAAATCTTTGTTAAACTGTTTGTGCCTTGAGTGGTCTCCCCTCTTTGTTGCTGCTCCTGAGCCAGAGTAGTAACAAGTGGGGGCTCGTCCGGGATTTGAACCCTGGACCTCTCGCACTTTATTTTTTGTATCCCTACAGCAACTTTAATCTTCACATCCTTCCCTTGAAATAATTAATCAAATGAAATTTGAATTTGTTTCTTTGTTTTACATTACGCTTAAAAACGTGGGACCTTGAGTCTTGTAATTTTAGTTTTCTGTATGTGATGCACACATGCAAAATTTGATAATAAAGCTAACTTTGAGTTTGACAACTTTGATTTGTAATCCAGGTGTGGAAATTTCCTCAAGTGATAAAGAAACTATGTTTGTTCATAAATTTAAAAAAAAGAATGATTAAAATAATGACGTGGTAATCGAAAACAAAATATTTAATGAAGAGCTGAAAGATAAGATAAGATAAGATAAGATAAGATAAGATAAAACTTTATTGATCCCACTATGGGGTAATTTCAGTGTTAACAGCAGCAAAACTACAAAGTGCAGAACAGACACGTAGAAACATAAGACAATGAGAGTGAAATGAAATGAGATATTAAATTAATTAATTAAAAGAAATAACATTAATATATGTCAGAATATATAGCAAATAAACCCTCAGCCACAAAATCACTTAAGGGTGGATATGTGTTGTTAATGTAAATGGTCTGTACTTATATTGTTCTTTTCTACACATTAATGGAACTCAAAGCACTTTACAATACAAGCTTCACATTCACCCATTCACATTCACACACTCATACACCAGTGGGGAGATGCCACGATGCCAGGCACTGACCAGGTCTCACTGGGGGGCAATTTAAGGTTCAGTGTTTTGCCCGAGGACACTTCGACATGTGGGATTTGAACCGCTGACCCTTCGATTATCGGACGACCTGCTCTACCAACTGCGCCTCAGCCACTCTGCATGTTCTGCATCAAAGGGTTAAAAACAGTTGGATTTCTTCTCTACTAGGTCAGAGAAGAGATATGACCTATATTAATCACTGGGTAACTCTGAGATTTATATCAAACGCTCTCACCTGGACAAACCTTCTTTTATTTGCCTTCCCGTTCTGAGTCAAAGCTTTGGTTTCAAATCACACATGAAGCCAGAGCCTAGAACTCACTTTCAGACCATGGTGTTGCAGGGATCAGGGCCTGATCCTCTTCTGAAAGGTGTTTCAGACATAAAACACCTGATATTGTGTATCCTGGCCTCCATCTAGCAGATAAAACATGGGAAGAACCAGGACAGCTGACATGGGACTCAGTGCACGCAGGTAGCTTTTTGAACACCGCAGACAATGCACCAACACCAGAGCTACATGAAAATCCCAGGTGGCAAAGAGGGGACACACTGTTATACAATAGGAGTAAATACATGAGCTAGACCGGGTTGTTTACAGGACACAGACACATGCCACACAACGTAATCTGTAATACTGAAGAGGAAATAGATCTGCAAACAATGAATGTGCTACATTATTGCAGCATGATATTTATAGATTTTACGTGGCTTTTTTAACCCATAAGGGCCCAGTCTGACATTTGTGGCACTTCCAAAATACATTTTTATGTATGTTTAACTGTCCTTAATTGGTTTATCACCATTTGCTGAAGTATTATCTTCTGTATTTTGGTTTATTTTTAATCTAAATCAGGTATTTTCCAGCATTTAATTCACTGAGCATATAGATGTTTATAAAAGTTTAGAGTAACATTTCTCATTAACCGAACATAAATCTAGTGTGTCCATCCACTGTCATTGATCCAACTCCATGGGTTTTACTGGACAATCGATGTTGTAGAAGATGACCGTGTTTCCATGGTAACTACGGAGCCTCTGAACATCCAAATGGGTCTCATATCTGATGACCATGAAAAGCTGAATAACTGTATTTTACACCGATTATTTACATGGATTAATGGATCAACGGGGATTGAATAGTGTATGTCAGTAGATGATTTTGGTAAATGGTGGATGTTTGGGTCTATATGGGTTTGAAAAAGGTTAAATATAGAGAAAATGTAATTTGGGAACTGACACAAAAGTAGTGTTGAGTCTGTATGGGCTGAGCACGATCTTTTCCTAATCCAGTCCAAAGCCCTCTCATTGCCTAAACCTGAAAAGGATGACAAACTTTGCTCAAAGATTCACTTTTTTTTGGCTGAGCATCTTTTTTTACTACTTTATGGGGGAAAGAGTTAATGTGGTTTATATGTATCTTCCAAGTTAATTTCTTGTGTATAGCTATTTTAAAGAATTTGATTTAATTTACCCTTTCAATCTCTGCATTATTTATACTTAGATTTCTGTCCACATTAACAGCACAATTTGTAAAAATGAGAACAGTATTTATCAATTCAAGATGACTGCTAAACAAGCAATATTTTGGGGTAAAGCGTTTTTACAGAGAAAGATCTCTTGAGGATGAGATGAGATAATCATATTGTAAGTGAAAAACAAGGAGAATAACAATGACAATGCATGAAGATCACAATGATATTTTAGGTTTTTGAATATAATGTTCAATCCTATCATGTAACATATCCCCAATGCTCACAAAACAACAGTCAGTCAAAACAGGTGGGGTTCCCAAGGAATTGGAAGAGAAAGCCATGACAGAAACACAAAGGTGTCACTTCATTCTCTTCCTTCCATGTCATCATGAGAACCAGGTGATGGTGTGTGTTGTCAGATCTGGGCCAATTGATATCTGATAGATAACTTTTCTGCCTCCTTTTGACTTGTTTGTTGTCGATGAACATCCTTAGAGACATAGATGATACTATCAGTATTTCTTTAGAAGAACAGCAACCAGACGCCTGTGTCCTAATAAAGGATGTTATGGGGGGGGCGCTAATGAGACAATGATGGTACGATCCGACAATGAAATCGACTCTTGTTCTTTCGCAACAAATGAAAACAATCCACCGTCCTGTGTTACCAAGCATGTGGCTCTCCCAATGGAGGGAATTGGCAAGTCATTGTTTGCTGTATGTGTGCGTGTACTTGAGAGGGGGCGGAGCTTCTGTCATCAAAGGGGAGGGTCACCTGAAGTGCCTCAATAATAAGTAAAAGCCAAAGCCATCGCCAGTACAAAACAGTGGCAGGGAGGGACCAAGACTCTCAGTTTCACAAACTCACAAGACATTTCACAACAAGGAGAGGGAAGATCAGAAACAGTAAGTTGTATCCTACTTTCATCATGACAAAGCCTTTCAAAATAGATCACCCAGGCTCATCCACTAGTCAATGTGCGACCGATATAGACATTGTCTCCTGTTTTAGATGGCAGTTTGGCAGTGATGTGGCTTTGAGACAGCAACAGTGTAGTGTAGTGATTTGGGTTTAATGTAATGTCTATAAAGGACTTGTAACTGTATGTGATGATTTATGTTGAGCCTTTTTATACCTCTTAAAGCTCTGTTTGTTAGTAGGAGGAATTTAAATCAGATCTGGTGGTGTTGTGTTATTAATTTGACTGACTTCAGATTGGATAAATGACAAAAATAAATAACAAAGTGCAACTGCAAAAAAAACAAATGCTGAATAACCATTGGTTTTGACAAGTGAGATCAGAGATCAGGACGCGCAAGATCTGGCTGAAAGTACATATGTTTCTCAAACTGAGATAAAACTAATGTAGGACATGGCAAGTATGAGTAACTACTGGAATATATACAACAGTGAATTTGGTGTGGACCCTTTTGTTAGCACCATTTTAATGTAACCCTAACAGACGAGGCAGATATGGGTGGCCACCTTAAGTGTTCTTCACCTGCATGGCCTTTAAGGGATCATTTCAAAGGTGTCTTCCAGCCTGAATTAAAGGCTTAATTTGCATGTTTGCAGTTATATGGTAAATACCAACTGTTGTTTCACTGCCTCTGTGGTGTAAACACACACACACACCTTTATGAAGACTAAAAAGGTCCTGTATTTCAGATGGCTCTGTTAGCCGGTCTGCTCCTGTGTGGGGTGATGTGTATCTCTGTAAAGGTGGAAGGAACAACCGTGTCTATTGGTGATCAGCTGTACCCGTTTGCAAGTAAGCCATACAAATCACACTTTGGATTTAATCTTCAAACACTGCAGAACTCATACAAAAGGTGTAAGTGATGTTTGTCTCTTCAAGGTCAACTCACCTCTCATGTAACTGTCTGTTTTGTCTTTTCTCAGTCGCTCATGAGGACCTGTCTTCGACCTGTAGAAGCTGGGACTGTAACTGTACTTTCACTCGCCAGCGTGGCTGTTGTTGTGCAGCCAACCGCATGTACGAACTTGAGGAGACGACTTTCAAAAGGATGCATTATCTTTGGGAACAGATCTCAACACTGGGAGAAGAAGTTGCTCGTTGTGCTGGTAAAGAGTTTAGAGTCGGGATTAAACCAAAATATCTTAATAAAGCTGACTAAAATGTCTTGATATATAATATGTGAGTTCATCATTGTATGTTTGTGATCCATGAAGCTTTTGTGTAGAATAAATCTCTCTGTTTCACACTTAGCTGCCAGAAAGATCGCCTTCAAAGCAACAATCAGCCCAAATATTGCCGTTGTGATCCCTGGCACTTCTGATCATTGCTTTGGCCCTTTCAATAGGGACGTTCCAATCCCCTTCGGCGTCGTCTCTCTGAATGATGGCAATGGATATAACAGTGCCCTTGGTAGGAAACATACACAATAGTTACCCGTGAAAGTCTTACTAACTATTTGGATCAACAGAACATTGTCTATTGTTTTCTCGTTTCTCCCTCCAGGTACCTTCACTGCACCACGAGCTGGTATTTACGTCTTTTCCTTCACGATCTATTCATCTGTATCTGACGGGGAACGCCTCTACCACGAGGTAAACAAACCTAAAAAGCTGATCTAAAAAAAAAAAAAAGAACTTTTCTGACTTTAAAATACTTTTTTTTTTTATGTGTTCTATTAACATTTGTAGATCCAACTGATGAAGAATGGGGTGCTTATCAGTGGCGTGTGGGAGAATAATAGAGAGGATCCAGAGGACAGTGCCACTCAGGTAAGAAAAGAAAAGAAAACAAGAGCAAATAATGCAATACTATTTTTACAAATGAAATAACTCAGCACATATCATTATGTCTGTTCTCAGCGTCTGATATTGGAGCTGCAGGCAGGCTGTCAGGTCTACTTGGAGCTGGTTTCTGGGAGGAAGCTGTGTACACGCTTGGATTTGAACATCTTTACTGGTTACATGTTGTATCCCTTATAAAGAAAAAGCGACTAAAATATCCCTAAATTGTTTTTGATAGAAGCTTTTGAAAGATCTGGAACCTAGAAAAACTATTCCTTTGGTTATTTGTTTGCATGTTAGCACCATGACTTTTGGCCATATTTGTTACTTAACCTGCAGTTTGAAATTTCCAAATATATGACCGAAATTTGCACCTAAACCATGTGGATAGAAAGTTCTTTTACCTCCTTAAAAGAAAAAAAGCAATGTGAATATTTCAAATTCCAAACTCTGAGCTTGATTAAAATTTGCTGTAATAAAACAACCCACTAATCAAAACTCTAAATGTTTGTCTTTTTCCATGGATTCGGAGGTGTAATAAAACTTGGATCTCAGCCTCTAATTGATTACTAGGTAGTGATTAAAAACTGAGTATAACTAACACCTACAGTAAACCTACTTTTAACATTAACATTTGAACTATGACAGTTATAAAGTATTCCTAACCTCTTCCTTGCAGCACATTTTCACGAAATGTTTGACTATCTTTAATAAAGAGGGAAATGCATTGTCTCTTCTGCTGATGGCTTTGTGTCGTGATTTGGAAATAAATATTTGTCCAATTAACCCATAAAGACCCAGCTCTACTTTTGTGTCACTTCTCAAAATAAATTTTCTCTCTGTTTAACATTTTTTAACCCATAAAGACCCAAATGTTCACCATCTATCAAAATCATCTACTGATATAAACTGTTTAACCCCTGTTGATCCACAAATCCATGCAAATAATTGGTGTAAAATGCAATTATTCATTTTTATATGGTCATCAAATATGACCCATTTGGACATTCAGAGGATTCGTAATTACCGTAGAAACACCGTCATCTTCTACAACATTGATTCACCAGTAAAACCCATGGAGTTGGATCAATGACAGCAGATGGACTCACTGGGTTTATGTTCAGTTAATGATAGATTTTGCTAAAAAAAAATAAAAATTAAAAAAAGTCACTTTTTTCTTCAGTTTTCTCTGTTTTTAATATAATAACCCTCAATTTTGCTTGAAACTTTGATGAACATCTATATGATTAGTTAATGAAATGTTGTAACATACTTGATTTTTATTGAAAAAACCCAAAATACAGAAGATGATATTACAATAAATGACAGTAAACCACTCAAGAATGGTTAAGAGAAAAAATTATTTGGGAAGCGTCACAACTGTCACACTGGGTCCTTATGAGTTAAAAATTAATATGTTTCTAGCAGTACTTGTGTTTCACAATAAAGGAGAACCATATTGGTTTATATTGGATTAGAATGATTATTGTATGTGTGTGAATGTGAGTGCGCTTGATGTGTAGACCACCCGTAGACCAACCCCAAAGTGATGTTTACCAGATGAATCCTAAAGCTCATCACACACCCAAAAAGGGGTTTCCTCTGCAAAGGTTTGACAAATGTACAAAAACAGAATATGGTGGAATCAAACAATAAAAACACACTTTAACCCTTTAACTACCCCATCGAGAAAAACCTGATGAAGAATGTTTTTGTTTGCATTTCTTATTCTCTTGGGTGGGTCATTTCTAGATTTTTAAACAAATTTATTTATTTATTACTATTCTTACTAATACCAACTCAGAAAGTGTCAAAAATTACAAACCAAGTTAATTCTTTTGTCGTATTCATGATGTACTACCACTAACTGTTTATTTGCAGCAATAGATGAAGAGAAGTTTTGATTTTATAGCAAATAATTCACTATTTTATATATTGTTTTTACATTTTTTTTACTTTTACCATAAAGCGACAAACCAACCATTTGGTGGAGCATGTATTCAAAAAAATATTACATATATAGTTTACTTTTTTTTTTTTTTTTTGTGGTATCAAATAAAGTAATTATATTCAGGAAGACCTCTTATATTATGATATGACAAAACAGTATTCATATCTTTTGTATTTTCTTCAAAAATAGTCCAAATGTCTTTAGTGACTCCATTAGGTTCAGATAAGTTAGGTGTATCCACTTATTGACATATAATTGAATTGAATTGACTTTATTTGTCATTGCACATATTTCAGAGCAATGAAATTCGTCTTGCCAGTTACAACCGTC
>JAPTGZ010000006.1:9323217-9334155 GCA_029814645.1 Fowleria isostigma
TGTGTGTATGTATTTTTTTTAATTTAAATTCTGGTGAGATTTATACATGATAATACTTTTATCATGGGGCACTAGTCAGTTGAAACTGAATAAAACGTAGGAAGTGGGTCCAGACCTATTTGAATTTGCCCCTACCATCATTCTGTCTTTCGATGAGATCCTCAATGGAGGCTGTGTCTGTCATCAACTGTAGCCTTTAGTCTGTAAAACCAGTTCTTACTTGGCTTTTCCAATGTTTTAAGATGATTCTTACAGCTGAAATGAACCCAACTAGTGCCAAAGCAGACTTGGCTTTAGACAACCCTGGAGACAAAAGGGACCGGTCTCCTAACAGACGTAGCTAGGGAGACTCTGGTAATGGCATATTTAACCATTCTCCAATAGTTTTGATAAATCATTTCCAAAAAACAAGACCATGGAGCATTCCAATGTTTATCTTTTTGACTGATGTCGGCTCCCTGCAAATAAGATCTCACTGAAAGTCATGGCTGATGTTTATACATTATATTAAAGGTTGTTGCATATATTTGTATCAGTGAATATGT
This sequence comes from Fowleria isostigma, assembly GCA_029814645.1. NCBI lineage: Eukaryota > Metazoa > Chordata > Actinopteri > Kurtiformes > Apogonidae > Fowleria > Fowleria isostigma. The sequence goes on from JAPTGZ010000006.1 coordinate 9,323,763, forward strand.
GGTCATTAAATTGTATTGTGATGATGTGATGCTTAAATACATTTAAACAACTGGTTTAAAAGATGTATTTGTTTCACTGGCATGATAATCCCTGGAAATAAATAAGAACAAAGTCAAATATCAGAACATAAAATAACTTCAGTGTAAACCCTGTAATCAGACCAGGTAGTTCATTCATGCTCCTGTTCCTTCATTAATGTCATTTAATTTAATTCAAGGTTTCCTTATCTGGACTGTCCGGAGGAGAGGTTTATCCTCGAAGCACTCAAGCAGCTCTACCAGTTTGACGCCATAGACAGGTGAGCAGATGAACATGACTCAAGGTTTTCGGTTCTCCAGCTAAACAGCACTCAGATAATGATTCCATGAGCTTTTTGAGACATCGGGTGTGTTTTATTTTTTATAGGAGAGGTCGAGTGACCCAGCTCGGGGAGTTGATGGTGGAGTTCCCCCTACACCCGGGTCTCACCAGGGCACTGCTCAAAGCTGCGTCTCTCGGCTGCCAGGACCTCCTGCTACCTGTGGCTGCTATGTTGTCTGTGGAGAACATCTTCATCCGACCAGGTCTTTAATTGTCACTTTTGCCTTCAGTATGCATTGTGGTTGCTCTTCCACTTTTAATAAACACTTAAGACATTTTAAGTTAAATTACTTTGGAAATATGTGAAAGTGAACAAAGAATGTTTTTGTAATTCATATTTGGTTTTGCTGTTTTTCCCATCCACGAGGTGAAGGACAGGCAGAATTAAATGAAACTAACAAAAGCATGTTTCAACTTAACATTTCCTTCAGGGGTTGGAAATAAAAATAGACCAATGTTGATTCTGAAAGGTGGCGGTGGGTCAAAACCTTCACCGCCCACTATTATTATCAAAATAATAGACTAATAAAAACCATTGCACACAAAACCAAAGATAAAGAGGGGGTCACTGGACAATCAAAGCAAAATAAACCAAAAACTTCAGAGAAAACAGGACACTGGGAGATCAGATGGAGATATTCACTGAACCAGGAGTTGTCGTCCTCCTTAGATACACACTAGCCAAACAAGACTTTCCTTATAATACCTAAAAACACTAAATGAAAACTGTACTGAAACTCACACTTCACAAAATAAAACTGTTGTATTCCTATCAAATTTCCATTAAACCGCCCTTAAATCAAAAACAAACAACAACACTAAATAAAAACCAACTCACTGTAAAATTAGAAAAACTCTGGTGCTGTGTGAGTAGTTTTGACCCAATGAGATACTCTCTGCAGGCCACCCCGACAAGCAGAAAGAGGCAGAAAAGAAGCACAGTGCGTTGGCTGCCAAAAGCGGTGGTATGAATGACTTCGCCACACTCCTGACTGTGTTTCAGTTATGTAAATCCAGGTACTTATTTAATTCACCTGCTCAATAAATCTGAATTATCCCGTATCCTTTGCCGTTGTTGGTCCAAAACTCTGCCTTTTGTATTAATTAATCCCAGTTGACTTGAATGAGGGCTGTTCCCATGTGTAGTGATAAACCCTCAGCATGGTGTAAGGACCACTGGATCCACTGGAGGGCGCTGAAGTCGGCCTTTAGTGTGGAGACTCAACTGAGAGACATCCTCCTCAGGCTGCAGCAGGTACATATCCACAACTCATTTCATCACAAGACTGTAACGGCTCTTATAGATTGCAGTATTTTCTTCCCTACAATAATGTGATGATCAGATCTGTTGGGATGATTAGTCATTTATTGATCTGGTATTCTGTCATTGTGCTGCAGTGGTATTATGTTTACATATCCACCTTTTTACCTTCCTAGAAGAGAGATTTCCCTGTTGAAGCCTTTGATGGGAATAAGAATGAGCTCTTCAGACGATGCCTGTGTACAGGATACTTCACAAACGTTGCCAGGAGGTGCGTTTTTATCAGTGTTTGATTGAATTCCTCCTTTGTGATTCCTTAACTCTCCCTGTTAACTGTGAATGTTTTAGTGGTTGTTCATATCAAGTATTTTTCAACCCACACAGGTCTGTTGGAAAGGTATTTTGCACAATGGATGGCCATGGGTCCATGGTTCATATTCATCCATCATCATCGGTAATGTGTGTTCAGACTTCCTCCCAGTCCTCTTCACCTGAACAGCAGAATTTGCATTTGACCTATAACGCTTTTCATTGTAGCTGTTTGACCAGGAGGCAGAACTCGACTGGATCATCTTTCATGATGTACTGGTGACCTCAAGAGTGTATGTCAGAACCGTGTGTCCAGTTCGGTATGAGTGGGTGAAGGACTTATTGCCTAAACTCCATGAGGTGGATGTCTATGAACTGAGCAACGTGGCAAGAGAAGAAGTAACAGATGAGGAGATAATGAAATGGGAGAACAAAGAAGCAGCCAAAAGACAACAAGGTTTTCAGAATTATTGATCAAGCTTTCCTGTTGATATTGTGTTCTCCTTCAAGTTTGATTCTTTTCTTAGTATCGTGTTAAAATATAAAAATCCATTCAGTTTGTTATTGAAAGAGTTTATAACAAACTAATGTTACTTTTTCCTGACAGGGGTTTCTGTTGATGATGCCATGAAGAAGCTGGAGAAGAGAAATGATGACGCCAGTGTCAGTGATGCTCGTGCTCGGTACCTACAGCGAAAGCAACAAAGACAACAAAGTAAAACAAAATGATATAGGATAATGTGTCAAAAAAGAGCATATTTTACATGTTAATAAAATTTTCTACATTTCTAACATGACTCGTTTTTTTTATTAAGCCTTCTCTCTTTAGATCAGTTTGGGAATAGTGAGCATGTAAAATTTGGTTTAGACAAGGTAAAAGTGTTGAATTAAATGACACATTTTTATTTCATTTTATAGGTGAATGTGATTTATTAGATTTAATCTGTGCATCGCCTATACCTTAGTGGATCTGTACGTCAACACTGCAGAGGAGGGTGAATTTAAGGTTACAGTACAGTACTTGATGTACTTTCACACTGGCTGTTACGGTGCAGTGGACCCTCGCTGGCCCCGTACGTCATTTCCTTTTGTGTGCGTCTGCGGGGCTGCTGTACTGTCTGTCTGGGACGGAGGGCTTCCACGTTCAGCCGCCGATTCAACCCCACCAACCGGTATACAAGCGGCTTTATATGTAAGGGATTTGTAAATTATTAGTAGTTGTATGCGGCATACCTAAGTATCGGGTTGGAGCTGGGTGGACTTTCTTCTCCCGCTGCTTGCATACGCTTCAGTGAACCACTGCAGCAGCAACAGACCAAGCACGCCGCCGCCGCCGCTGTTGTTGTGAGAGAAGAAAACAAGCTCGGCGAGCAGTTAGCCAGGCTGTGTGATCATTGACAGAGTTCAATACACACACGCTTTCTGTGGTAACTGGGGACGGCTTTGTGCAGTGGACTCCTGAGCCTTTTCAAGAGTGAACAGCTGGAAACGTTTTTGTCCCTGAAGTCGAGGTAAGAAAAGCCGGGACACAAGACTAGCCTAAGTGGCTAACTGACATGCTAACTGGCACTTAGCTTAAAAGCTATATTGGCTAGCTGCCTTGTTTGGCCGTAATGCGGTCATGGTCAGTGTCCTCACTGCTGTCTGACGCGCCACTTGGCCAAACTGGCCATCAGATAAGGTTGTAGGAACTTGTCTATCGTCAACACAACGTTGAGGAGTGAACGAGCTGCCTTTGAGTTAGATGTAATGCTAACGTTTGTTGACTTTGTCATACTTAGCTAGCAGTGATAGTTGGATGTGTTAACGTTACGTTAATGTTTACGTTTGGGAACTCGTGGCTTTGCTATTGTCTCAGATAGGAGATTTGCGGGGTTTAATAAAACAACAGTCTACAACCGGGTTGATCTAGTGGGTAAGTGCCCAATGTTGTTGATAACGACTCGTAACAAACGAGTTTGTCGTCAGAATGGACTTGATGTTACTGCTGATATCGGTTGTTTACAAAAACCATGGGAGCTGCCACTGGTACACGGTGCTATTGACGCTGTTATCGCCTAGAGCTGTCAGTCTGCTGCTGAAGGTGTAAGAAAAAACAACCCCGGATGCACAAACGATGGCCATAAAAAGTCTGAAGTCGAGGGAAGCCTTATCTGTTTTTAGCTTTGTAAACAAGGCAGTTCAAACAGTCTTTGTGTTCCGGTTACTGTACGCACTGTAATATTCAGCCCCATCATTTTCACCGAAACACTGAAATTCTCGTAAATCTATCATCTAATACAAGCTGTTGATTTAGGACTGACCCTGATCACCAAGGCCTCTCCACAAACATTCAACAAGACCTGTGGTAGGCTATTATAAGTGACAGCACGCAAAACTACAAGACATTTTTCTACCTGTTTAATGTGTCTAGACCACCCCCATATTCTAGCATCATCATCACTGTAATGCCAACATCTGCTGGACCTAAAAACAACTGTGAAGACCAGAGAGCTTGGTGCCTGTTGGTAGGGACAGTAGGAGATGCATGTCCTAAATGTGATACAGTCAGTTATGCTGTGGTGAACGGTGGTGCAGATTTCAGCAGTTTCTTCTGAGTGGATTTGTGTTTCAAGGCAGTTGTGTGCTTTGAAAGGTGAGGGGGGTGTTTGAGTGAAACACTGTGGTCACAACACTCCCAAGATAACCATCAAGAGCAATTCACAGAAAGTTTCCTTTGTTTTGAGCCATCACTTTAACTTACTGTATGTCTGTGCTTCCACTGCTCTACCTGTAGTTTTCCATTTTGGACTTAGATGTGTATTGAAATAAGACTGAAATAAAAAAAAAAAAAAAAAAAAAAGCGTACTTCTGCTATAGTTACTAAATGGAGAATTTAACTGTGACTTGTCTAATTAATTTAGCCTTTCATTGTGTCTGTGGTGTTAATGAATCTGAACTGTTTGTAAAGTGTGATTACTTATTAAGGTCTGTCTAAAATGCCTACATATACATTCAGTCATTAGTCTCTGTTTATCCTGCACTGATGGTCCAAATTTATAGTGGTTGTTTTTGTTGTTTTTTCCTCTAGGAGAGTTTATGAATTTCATCTGAGCCACTGTCAGGTATTTGACTAATTGGGGGCAGTTTACACAATTTCCAGCAGCTCTTCTAAGGCCCCTTCCCAACCCAGACAGTCTTCTGCCCCAGCATGAATGAAGTCAGTGTTGTGAGAGAGGGATGGCTCCACAAGAGAGGTAAGGGGGCAGAGTTAAATAGTTTAGCTCAAAATCCTTACTGATGAGGAACCACAAATAATATGTTAGTGCAACACAAAGTAATGTATTCAGCCCACAAATCTTCACTCATCTGTTTTTCCAGGTGAATACATTAAAACATGGAGACCTCGTTACTTCATCTTGAAGAGCGACGGCTCATTCATCGGCTACAAAGAGAAGCCTGAGGTGTCCAGTGATCACAGCCTCCCGCCACTCAACAACTTCTCTGTAGCAGGTCAGTTTTCCTGTTTGCCTGGCGGAGACCAGCGAGTAGTGGATTAAAGTCTGAGAAGTGGTTTTATGTTTTGGTGTTGCCTTTAGCTGCTCAGTCTGAGCGGATATGCTTGTGCCTCGTAGAATGCCAGCTGATGAAGACTGAACGGCCCAGGCCGAACACATTTGTCATCCGTTGTCTGCAGTGGACCTCAGTTATCGAGCGCACCTTCCATGTAGACAGCAATGAAGAGAGGTAAAGACATTATGTCCAAGTGTTTCATGGTAAAATAGAATCTCTCTTGATGAAGTCAAGAAATGTGATTTTATTCTTTAAGACCTGTATGAATGCTGAACTATGGCTTGGTAATCTATTAGATTAATTTACTTAATGGAGCTTTTCCTCTTTAATTGGTTTGAAAATGCCCAAGTTGTAAAATTGAGATTAGTGTTTCCTGTGAAGACATTTCTGGTTCAACTAAAATTCCAAATGCAACATTTTTGCTTAGTTTCATCTTTCATTGTGATTGTTTCTTCACTTGCTGCCTACCAGAGGTTCTCTATTTGTTTTGAGTTTATTTTTATGACACCTTTGCAAGGGCTGCCGTTTTTTATTGTTTGTTGATTTACAACTCATAGATTTAAATAAGAAATCTTCATGTAAAAAGAATCATGTGTCATCTTGAGTTCATTTAGACTTAAAAAAAAATTTAAATATTAATTACCCTGATAAGCCCTGGGCCATTTGTTTCTACCCAGAATTATTTTAATGTAATATTAATCAAAGGGTGAGCTGATAACAGATGCTTCATTCATATAAAACCAAGTTTTGATCAGAACAGAACAGAAAATTCAAAATCATCTCATTATGTGACCTGTATTTTGCTCTTTGCCTCGTTCAGTGAGTTTTAGTGGTAGGAAAATAAGACTTGTACTGTTTTACCTGCTCAGTGTGAGCTTAACGTTGCAAAGTTTGTCACAAGAATCTGTCATTTTGTAATAAATTTCTTGCGATATTCACTGGTCTTAGACCGTTGGCATGTTTTAAATATTTGCCCATATGAGTTGGAATTGTGTCCTGTTTTCCAAAAATTGAGTTTGTTGAGCTTTTAACTGGCGTTCTTCTTGTTACATGGATGTATAGCATATGTACATCGCTACAAGTGTCATGTAACATTACTATGACAACACAGACAGATCTGTGGCTGCCCCTGCTGGGTTTGATAAATTAAGCTTATGTTTTTGGTCTGTATCACACAGCTCTATAATGAAGTCAGGTTTTTTTTTTGTTTTTTAAGAAACCAAGGACATAGTAATAACTACCATCATGTCTTAAATATCTCAGTGTCAGATTAGACGTGATGATTCACCTCTAACCCAAACAGTTATCGTAGAGTTTTGTACCCAAATCCCAGCAGGTCCCAGTTCAATATACACAGACCATCCCCTGTCTTCTGAATTGAACATGATAGACTGTTATTTTCGCTTGTAGATAATCTGAGAAGAGAGGAGATACAAAGAATTCAATAAAATCTGCCATACTTGACTGCACTTACGTCTTTTGGCAAACCTCTAGACTTAGGCCATCAGTTGAGAGTAAATTTGACAGGATGTTAGTTAGATTTAATAAAGGTGGTGTATGTCTTCATCTGGGTTAGGGAGGAATGGATGCGATCGATCCAAGCGGTGGCAAACAGCCTGAAGAGTCAGCAGCAAGATGAGGAGCCCATGGAGATCAAATATGGTTCACCGAGTGACAGCAGCGGCACAGAGGAGATGGAGATTGCTGTGTCCAAATCCCGCACAAAAGTGGTCAGTATTTACACAAGCAGCGCCCTGGCAGCTCAGTGTTTGCTGTGTTTGTCCTGCTAAGCTCATCTTTATTGAGCAAGTTGTTCAAACCTAAGCCTCTTTCACAAAGCCTTTTTGGGTGAAACAACCTTTAAGTGAATAGCATGTTGTTGTTGTTTTTTTGTTTTTTTTCCGTCTTTCAAGTTATTTTTTGGTCTAGCTTCACGGATTGAGTTTGTGTATTGATTTTTGCCATCCTCTGTGTAGTTGTAATGTGTAAAGGTTTTATTAAGTGGCCAGGCGGTCTCTCGTCTAATAGATAAAGGGTCTGTTTAATGCTGATGGGATGCTTTACCCACTGTCTGTATGGGCAGAACTGGGTGATGATAGTGGCCGACAACTACTACTAAGTTTCTCAACTGGAATCACTGATTTTGGAGCAAAATGACAATTCAACCCTAGAGATTGATAGATTTTTGATACAGTTGGTTTGATTTTTAGTTCAAGGGATGGTTGACATCTAGATCAAAATATAAATTTAAAATCGCCCTTTGAAAACTTGGATATTTTGAAAGTACATTACTTCTAGTGTCCAGCAAAAGTTTTGTTTTTTTCGAAAAATGTTTTTAAAATACTTAGGTGGCATTATATTTAGCATAAATTTGTTTGCTTTCTTTGTCCAGAAGTGCAGTTTCATTTCATTTATTGTTTATTTTGAGCTTGTACACTCAATGTACAATACTTGTTAAATGCATTCCATTTTATGCACACAGATATACATGGAGAATTTGTTGCAAACACTACATACATAGAGAATTTTACATAAACAATAAGCATAGAGAAATATACATTGAGAAGTGTACATAGAGAAATATACATCGAGACAATGGTTATAAAAATTATATGTACACAATATACATAATAGATGACTATATAAGGCAGTTCACTATTAATATACAACTCTAGTAGCCGGAAAGGGAGTGAGAGGAAGTAGAACTTATTCAAAGCATAACTTTGATCTAACTTATCAAAGTTATAACCTATGTCATAGTTATGATCAGTTGTTCGGTCAATTTAAAAACATTTTGCTACTCTTTTTAAGTGGTTACAAATATCTAATAAACTCATAAATATATGTTAAAATGTATTAAATTAGGTTATTAAGGTATTTGACTTTGTAGATATTTATATATGCAATATATAGACAAATAAATATGTTGAATAAATAATTGAAACTTGTAATTTTTCTCCCTTGTCCATCCATTACAGAAATAATTAGCAAAACTCTTGCTAATTTATGGCCTTACATATTGGAAAAAATACAAACTGCTTTGCCAAATAGACACCCTAGAGCACCAACGGTAGAGATTTTACAGTTTTAAGAAAATTAGAACTGCACTTTAAGGCAGGTTTTATACAGTGGTCAAAAACAGATGTTAATTTTCTGTCCATCCATTACCGAGGGGTTTTTAGAATTTCTAAACCACAAAATTACGTTGAAACATTTTTTTCAATCACACATCTAAAAGTGCTCATTGTTTCCTGTAAAATGAGGTGTCGTTCATCTTTCTGCCGTAAATAGTTGTGAAAGTGAAAACAAAAGTGTAGTAAGGCTGTCCATCTGTTACCACTTCTGTATTTATTTCTGCTTTTAAATAATTTTTATGCATTGATTATTTGGACTCATGTTAAATTTCATAGTTTATTCACTTTATGAAAAAGTCAAAGATTGTTAATTTTTTTAAAGCTTCAGTTATTTCATGGGTTGGTATTGACTGATTAATTGTCTCTAATTTACTGCCTTCAAAAATCCTGTCCCAATTTCTACTTTCTACTCATAATTCATCGTTTGTGAAGGGAAAATCCTTGTTCTTCTATTTTTCCACTTATTTCCAAACACAGATCAGTCTCAGTGTACTATTACATGTATGTACGTATATTGGATACATTAACACTGTAGCGCTGACGTCAGGAGAGTTTAGTGCAACGCTCTTCCCGTTGACAATGATTAAATTTGTGTAACGTTAAACCTCTTCACTACATCAGAATGGAATGTGCAGGTGTGACATTGACAGTGACTTAAAGACAGTTTGGTATGTTAGCAGCCTGCAGTGAGCAAACGCATGGACTTTAGGCTGTGGCTAATTTTTGACCGTTGCTGTTCCAGACCATGAGCGATTTTGACTACCTGAAACTGCTGGGAAAAGGCACATTTGGCAAAGTGATCCTGGTGAAGGAGAAGGCCACGGGGATGTACTACGCCATGAAAATTCTCCGCAAAGAAGTCATCATTGCTAAAGTTGGTCCTCAACACACTGCATTTTTGTTCACATGTCGTAGGATGTTTTTGCTGTCTATGTGTATCCAATGCCTCCCTCATTCGGTGAACTGTTTTTGTGTTTTTTTTGTTTAGGATGAGGTGGCCCACACAGTTACAGAAAGCAGAGTTCTCCAAAATACACGGCATCCCTTTCTAACAGTAAGTTAACCATGTCCAGACTTTATCCTCAGTTTCAGAACTCGTCTATACAACTATAATGCAGACATTTACTGTTTGTTTTCTTCCTCCACAGACGCTAAAATATGCATTTCAGACACATGACCGGCTATGCTTTGTGATGGAGTATGCAAATGGAGGAGAAGTATGTTTTGTTTTTGTTTTTTTTTTGCAGTTGCAGAGTTGTTAAAGACTGAATGTGTCAAAAGAAAGATAAAACATCAAAAATGACATGCTTTGGCTACATCCTAAAGAATAGATTTCTGCTTTAAAACACATAACTATCACTAAGTTTACACCCAGCGTTCAGACTCCTCTTGCAGAAATTTTGGAAACACTGCTGCGGTTAGTTAAGACACTCAAGGGGTTGTGTTACAAAGCTATTCAACAAAAAGGAGACTTTTGGAAACCATAACACAGATATATTGTTCCATTCCTATTAATATTTCGAGTTTTTAGCCCCTTTCAAACATGCACTCCGGAATATCTCCGGACAATTCCACCCGTTCTTCAACCGAACTCGTCTGTTCAAACATGCTACTCTCCTCTGGATCATGTCCGTTTTTCCTACATTCAGATATAAGGGACATTCTCCACATGGATTGAGGAAAAAACTGAGACTAAGAAAAAAAAGTAATCAAGAAGCTGAAATATATGAGGTTCATTTTAAACATTACAATTAATTAATTGGTAATTAATGTCTG